>KK118050.1:122346-142128 GCA_000611955.2 Stegodyphus mimosarum | reverse complement strand
TTTGCCGATATATTGGCCGGGTCGCAAAAATATTTGTTGTGGGCCGCGAGTTTGACATCCTTGGTCTAGAAGAATTTTATGAACTTCTTTAAAAAACTTATATCTCAAAAACATTATATTAATAATTTTTTAGGACTTTGTCACTTATGTATTTTTTATTTATTTGTAAGCGAAAATAATCTGTCAGGAGTTCCGTTTTATTGGGGAAATGTAAAACAGATCTCATTGGAGGTGCTCAGGCTGTTAATGTGGATAATATTCATAGGTATGCAAAAATTTTTAAAAAACATTTAAATGTCTATCTATTAAAAAGGAGAGAGAAAATGTGAGCTACTTGTACATATTTTTTTTCTTTTCTTTTTTACTTGAAAAACATATTTTTGAAATCGTTGAATGGGAAGAATTTGTTAGCTGCCCATTATTTGTTTGCAATCGCTAATCGTTATTCTTTGAGGATTTGGCTGTAATTTTATAGTTTTGTTTTGATATTTGAAACTGGCATATTAGTTAAGGTGACCAAGCCTTGATCTGATTGGTAATTTTATGTTTCTTCCATATGAACTTGCAGAAATTGGAATATTTTCTTTCTTTAACCGCGCTTTAGCTAAAGACGATTGTTTTGTATTTAATTAACAATTTAGCAAAATCAGCTTGTGGGGTTTTACTATTTAATGCTAAAGTTCTAATTTAGAACCCCACGAACATTAACAAGAGAATAATCGCTTAAGTGTGTGAACAGAACACGTAAGACTTAAGGAGGGTTTACAACCCTTTATTTTTCAGTATATTTACAGTCAGTTCCTTGGAACTTTACACAAAGCCTCCACCTGGGCTTCAACTTCAAATAATAATAATTTAAACTAAAACTAGCTTAACTAAGCTATTTGAAAGGTATAGGCGAAGCTATCAGAATCTAACTAGTTGGCCCCTAAGTATTAATTAAATCGGCGAAGCCAAGCAAGGGCCTAAGGTATGGCCGAGTGTAGCAATAGTTAAGAGAGGCGTAGCCAAAAGGCAAGCGCGCGCTAGTCAGGGAATCAGACTCTCTCTCTCGAAGTCGGCGAAACACCGACATTAATAATAGTACTCTTACTTATTTGCATTCACAGCGTTTCTGAAATTACCTTCTGGTAGGAAATTGTAAGCTGATATTAGAATAAGATAGGAAAGATACAAAACTTAAAATAACTGTTCATAAACTTAGGATAAACCTTACAGCGTTATAAGGTATTTCCTTCTTCCTTTCTGCATGCCTTCGTAGTGTAACGGTAGCACACTCGGCGCGTATTCGAAAGGTCCAGGTTCGAGTCCCGGTGAGGCAACTGCTCATTTTTCGTGTTTCCTACTTCAAATACCCTAATGACTCTACAATCTATTTAAATTTTAAAATACCGAAGGAAATTAACTCCATAAGAGTGGATTTTTAAAATCAGAATTAATACATAAAACATTTCATGTCAACATTATAACCATATCGTCAAGTACTTTCTCTAAAATTTTAAAATCAACCTTTAATAGATTTTTTAAAGAGTGCGCGCAAATATGAAAACCACCATTTCGAAGCATAAACGCTTTTAAAAATCAGTTTAAAAGAGTTCAGAATATTATCATTTAAACAGCACTAAAATAGTTTTATATTACTGAGCTGCGCATACCATTCCTTTCTCTTCTTGCACTACTATTATCACAGCCATTTAATTTGTTTTGTTGCTCAGCAAGCCTTTTAAAATAGCCATATCTGCCTTTATTTCAGCTGATTAAATGCGACACTGAGGATTTTTTGTTTCAAGTGCGACTGCATTATCACCAGTTCGGTATCAAAATACTTTAGCGGTATTAAACTGTCCAGCTTGACCACCTTTCTATATAAAGATAGCCTCTTTCACTGCAGTTTTGGAAACGTTAAAACTACAGCCTGAATTTTTAGGAATTTTCAGTTTCCAAATCACACAGGCTGAAAAGCATTTAACCCAGTGGGCCAGCCGTTCCGTCGATGGCGAAAAGAAAGTTTCCAAATCAAAGCATTCAGTGACACTCATTCATTTGGATTCTGTGCATATTCTCCAAAGCGCTTTTTTAGTAATAACTTCAAGCTAAATTTTTAAATATGCCTTTAGCAGCTAGAGTTTTCAGCCCCCGGGGACCTCTGAAGATTTCGAGCTACCTCATGTTTACCAAAGATGGAAACCATTTCATTTTAAAATTTCGTGACATCAATTTGGCACCCCCCGAATGCTGCGCTAGGGAACAAATGTCCTCTCTTCTTCCTCTAGCTGCGTCACAGGATTGCCGGGTCTGAACGTTTTTAGATATATTCTCCAAGAATCCTCTCTTGTTAGTCGAAAATGATAAGTAATTTCCACTTCAATGGAATTTTTGTATTAAAATATTTGCCATACTGCTTTCGGACACTTTTATGAATTTGCAGTTTTTATAATGGAATTTCCATAACAAGGTTTCCGCTTATTTATTTCTTTATCTGTAAAGTAACCATTTGCACTGAGAGTTTTATCGTCATTAAGATTCTTTCCCTTCATTTCTTGCTTTTACTTTCGGAATCTAGAACACATTCCTTTCTGATAAGCATTAAGCATGGAGTTAGAAGTAAAAATGAAAGCAATACGAGACTGAAAACTTTCGAAGCAGCGCCGAGTACTTATTTAAAAAACTATCAAGTGATGATTTAAATGTCGCCACTGGTAATGTTTACTTCGGAAACATTTCTTTTATGTCATAATTTTTTTAAGGCTCTAATTTGAATATTTCGACGTATTTTATTTTAAACAACTCAAACATGTCTGCAGTTTCTAAAAATGCAAAAAGTAGAATAAAATAAAATGAATAATAAAAAGAAAAAGAAAAAATCTGAAAGGATTCAGAATTTAACATTCGCTCAAAAGTGTTCTTTTAAAGTTTGATATGGTTTATCAGAAGATATTATTGATAGAGACGGTCAAGATGGAATAGCGAAACATTTTATGGAAGACTAACGTAGGAACGCTATATGTCTTTTATGTATTTAAAAAAATGAAAATAAAGTGTAATGTAATTCTCTAAAAATATTTAATATTTTTAATTAGCCATATCGTGCATCTTATTAAATGCATTTTTATTTAAATAAACCAGATTAAAAAGTAAAAAAATAATATTCTTAAGAACTGCATCTATTGCTTTTAAACATTTTAATTTATAAATTAATAGCAGATAGGTTAAATTTCAAAGAAAATCTGATGCGGACACAACGACTTCCCTTGTACGGCTTATTAAGTTATACTCACTTTTGTTGCACTTCATTTAAACTTATTTCCTCCAATTATGTGCTAACTTAATTAACTCATCTTTCGAGGCAAGTTGAAAGTGACTTCAAAAATTGCAAATTTCAAAATTAAATGTCCCTGTCATTTTTTTTGTCATAGCGTAAATCAGACTTCAAATTTTCAAAGGGGACAACGTTTCAAGATACAGTCATCTCCCGTAACTTCCCAGCTTCGTGATCAACGATTCCCCGACCCCACTGTGATGGATTGCGGTTCTGAGGTTATCTGAGGCGTGCACATCAAATCTACGAGATTTCTCAGAATTCAAAGAGGCTATAAAACATGAAGTTATACAGATTCTTTGTGCGCTGTGTTACGTTCGTCATTGTTGTGAACAATCTTCCGCATGCAATGCGTTATCCTTTGAGATGGTGGTCACGCTGAAAACTTATAATTCCAATAAAAGCTTTTCCCCTTTCCTTACTTGTGTTATCACTAGTCCTTTACAAAGCTCTTTTTTGAAAATGTTTTGCGGCGGCAAATTTCGTCACATGTGCATCGTTCCAAAGCCGTTTATGGTGTTTTAATGCGATGATCAATACGCGCAGGGAAAAAGTGGGTGTTGCCATTCGAAAGTTTCTGCATTTTTTCACTGTAACCGCAACCCTGAAAGCTCATTGTTGTAAATCATCACAATCTCGAGCGCATACCTTCAAATAACAATATCTGAAATTTTATTTCGATAGGTTGAACGGATAGGGACTACGTGTTTATATAACGAGAAAGTTTTTTATGACCACCCTGTATATACATACATATCTAAGATAAAAAATATGTAAAAGATAAATTATAATTTAAATTATCAATACTCCTGAATACTTAATTTGATATTTGCCCTTTCTGTTCTAAAAATAGTAAGCTTTCTCTGCAATGCGTCATTTCAAGTCTAATCCATGTCATATGACTCTTACATAACACTGGTGAAATAAATGGAACTAAAACACAAACATCTAACAATAATTTTGCAGCAATATTAATTATCCAATCAAATGCAATGAGAACCCAAACTAACTCCTTCTGAATTAAGATTTCATCCTGAACACAACTGCATATGATTTCTACACTTGCTGCTGTCTTCTTACTACAAAACATCGTAAACATTTTGAAACACGTACAAGTATTGTGCCAAGTTGTTTGTGGGCGCAGTAGGTTTATTGAAATAAAAATGAAGATTTAATCAGCCTAGGCCGCCAGTTTCCCATTCATTTTGGATGAACATTCTGCTCAATCAAAATTCTTGCTGATCATTACGGATTCGTTCTACTTTCTATGCAATTAATATTACTAAGCCTTTTTTATCGCACACCACACCCATGTACTATATATATACATACGTTTGGTACTACGTGCATACAGACGTCACGAAAACGTCCCTTCTGAAACCATTTTAAATCCACTTTATAATCTGTTTTGAGAAAAAAGGAGTCATTTTTTTCTGTCTCTACGTACAGACTTCACTCAAAAATTCGTCCAGATGGATTCGGGAATGGCCAAAAGGATGTTTCAATTAAAATATGGTACCCGAAATTTTTCGCGATTACAATACTTCCTTTACTTCGTACAAGGAAGTAATAATGTCTTACAGTTTTCAGAATATAACAGAATGGAATGTAAAATGAAACAACACATTGAAGTGAATAAATTCAAAATCGTGTTTCGATACTAATAGAACTTTTGGGCTAAAAATAAATAAATTCAAATTTTTGTAGATATATAAAGGTGATGATTCCACGTTTATGTTCCTTTTTTTAATGAGAGACAGTCGCAATTTCAAGTTAGTAATTCCAAATTCTGTTACTGTTTGAACATCATTTATTCTTGCACTTGATTTTAAAGACACTTGTGTTCATTTAAGAAAGAAGTTCATATCTATTTAAAAATCACTTTATCTCTCTTAATTCTAAAAATTACCCAATCAACTAATAAAAATTCGACATCACATGCGAGTACCCATTCATTCTTTTTTCAGATATACGACATAGGACACAGACTGCAACCGGCTCTGAGGGCCACGTGCGATCTGCAGACTGCGCATTGGACACTCCTGATCTAAAGCTAGACTCACTGTTATTGAAATAATCTCTCAGAAAAGATTGTAAAATAAATTTCTCGAATTGCAAGTTTATGTTCACCAATAAAATCGCAATTAGCATTCAACTTACATTTCACATTTGACAAGCCGTAATTTTTACAGAGTGGTAAACATGCCAGATGAATGGCATTATACCGCTCGCACTATTATCCATACCTCTTTTTATTACGTCTCTAGAACACCTGGATTCGTAGAAGGTTTAAATCCATCTAGAAAAATACTATTCTGGGGACAACGGCAGTTCCCAGAAATACCGGCTCCTGAAGGACATAGTAGAGAAAACACTGATTAGCTAGGAGATATGAAAATACGTCAAGAATAACATTATCATCCAAGATATATGACGAGACGTGCTCTAACTCTAAAGTAGTGAACTTTTGGTAGTACTCAATCAGAAATTTTTAACACACGAATTAAAAATATTTTCCAGTGTTTTTAAATGACCAAATAGAAATATTAAACAACATAACGAATTAAAAAATTTTTACTCGAAGATGCATTTTCAGTTGCGCATTCTTGTCAAATATGTTATTCCTCAGAAAAAAAAAAGAAAAAGATTTTACGTTTAAAAAGAATCATTGTGCAGCGAAGTGGCGAATTAGACTTAAAAGGAGCAAGGAAGCGATTTTAACACACTGAGGTCGGCGAAGATTGTTCCAGAATATATTTTCCCAGTCTTTTATTGTTCAGAGTTGGTTTCGATATGGTACAATTTGGCGAAATGCATACCCTTTTCGCTATGTACTTTTTTTATCGGAACCTTTCTTGGACTGCAAGAAAACAATCATTCATTCACTAGTATGCATCGAATTTTTCTTTCACTGAGACTACTTTCATTCTGAGTCTATTCAGCATATATAAATGGTCTCTCTCTTCAATATTTCCCTTTTGAAGCCATGTTAGAAGCCCTATAACCTTATAATCAGGCATATTTTTCGTATCTGTTGCCGTAAAAATATTCCTTGGGAAACATCCAGTCCATTTTGGTAATTTGTTTTTTGTGTGTTAATTCATTTCCGTGCATCATTAAAACAATTTATAAATCTTCGCTATTGTGATGCTTCCCTGTACCTATTTTCTTCTGTTTAATTTGCGTAAAAAAACAATTGTTTGGATAAAACTTTCAGAGTTGAACGGAAGGAATAAAGTAATTTTAAATAATTTATTTTTGATAGAAAAGTGGCAAATGTTATTTTTTTAAGCGTAAAAAGTATTTCTACCACCTTCTTCGCATGCCTTCGTTGTGTAATTGTCAGCACCTTGGGCGCGTAATCCAGAGGTCCGTGGTTCGAGTACCCGCGAAGGCTTTTCTCTTTTTTCATGATTGCTGCTTCAAAATACCTAATGTCTCTACACTGGCGCCAGAACTAAAAAAGGTGGTGAATGACGATTTTCCATCACCAGGATTTGGCGATTGGGTCCCCTAATCCACAGTCGCCCTTTAAAAGGGGAAGTATATAAGATATTTCTCCCGCCTTCTTCGCAGGCCTTTGTGGTGTAATAGTCAGTACGCTGGGCGCGTAATCCAGAGGTCCGTGATTCGAGTCCCAGCGAAGGCGTTGCTCATTTTACATCATTGCTGTTTCAAAATACCTAATGTCTCTACAAGTGTTTCTCTTTTGTCCGATGCATTTTTTGGACATCTCAGAGAAAAAATGCTGATACGAAAATACTCCAATAATCGGTGATGATACTTACAGGATCTAGGGTCCAAAGCAGCCATAAATTTAAGAACTTAAAAATGACAGTTTTCTTAAATTTTCAAAAATATAAAAGATATTTCAGTTCTTTTTTCAGCCGTAGCTGTATTTAAACACACAAAAAAAGTAACGAAATGCATGAAAATAAAAATATTTATCTATTTTATAGATATTAAATAGAAGACAATAATTATTTTATTATTTGAACAGCGCTTTCTACTTCCATTCGCCCGCACGTGTTGCAATAATAGTAGCTGTCAGTACAAGTAAAATATACAACTTTTATGTTTCCATCCTACATGTGAGACTTCATGAACGAATACGTCAGCATAGTATGATATGATTATCAGCATTATATTTTGTTTCTGAATATTGCGTTATTACTGTAAATATTTAAAGTGCATCTAAAGCTAAACACATTGGTATCCAAAATCATCTTTACATGCCCCAAAGCACTCATTTGTACAACTCATTATAATACAAAACTACAAAAGAAAAATATCTAATATGAATGCATTTAACACAAAACTCTATCATAAAACAAATAAAACTGAAATGATATATGGTAACAAAAATTTAGGAAAATATAAGTACCGCAGAAACAAAAACAGGTTTATTATATTAGTAAGGAATGTGATCTTTCCTAACTCAAAAGTATATATTACAACAGGAATAAGTTTTATGCTTTAAGTAAGATGGTTTACTAGAGTTTGGGGGATAAGTACGACATTTGCATCAGTATGGTCTTTTAGGCACTGAGATATCTAGTAAGAGAATGTCGCCGTGCAACATTTCTTCTAGGAATGTTCATGAAATATTCCAAGGAAGCAAGAATTCCATGAAGTCTTCCGTAAGTTCCGTACGGAATTAAAATCAGCAAATTCAGCTGAACAGTTTATTCTCTTATTGCATTCAGTTTCAAGAAATGCATCAACCTAGTTTATGTAGGATTGTAATCAAACGTATGTTCTTACAAACCTTTGTAACACTTCTAAGTGAAAAGTATTATATAGGCTTGTAAGGTTTTATCACAATATCTCTAAGCAGGCATAGATAATTTTTTGGACGATTCCAGAGGAGTACGTCCTTTGACCATTAATCCTCCACTAACAGTTACATCTGCACCGAAGCACCAGTCATATTCCCTAATATCAGTTGGAATATTTCGTGTATCTAGTTCAGTCTGATGAAAATGCTTTATGAATCAATATTAAACTAACATTGACTTGTTGCTTAAGAGAAGGGAAACCTATTATTGCAGACCCAAGCTTTTATGTTCACTACATTAATTCAGGAGGCCCTCTTTTGTTATGAGACGAATGGAACATAGAAACATTCAGCCATTTTTTCACTTTTATAATTGTTTGACCTACTTCTAAACGGTCGGCAACTCTTCACTTCGAAGATTCTTTCAAAGGTATCATTAAAATACTGTTTTAACTCATTGATAAAACTGAGTTGAAGAATGATAGTTAGATTTGGCATTTACACATGTCATGAAAAAATAAGGCAGACTGATTGGTTACTTCCAAAAATATGATTATTTTTATCTATGTAAAAACGGTTCTGTGACAGCACTAAAAAAGGGCGAAATATTGCAATGCAGCCCTCTGACCGTCCTCCAAGGTCCACTCTTCATGAAAACTTGTAGAGACATTAGGTATTTGTTTAGAACAAGAGAGATGAAAAATATGCAATTCCTTCGCCGGGAATCGAACCACGGGCCTCTGAAATACCGGCTCAGTGTGCTGACCATTACACCACGAAGGCACGCTAAGAATGTGGGAGATATACCTTATATACTCCCCTTTTTAAAGGGCGACTAGGGTTTTAGGGGACCTAGTCGCCAAATCCTGGGTGTGGAGAGTCATCATCCACAACCCTTTTAATTCGGGCGCCAGTGTAGAGACATTAGGTTATTTAGAAGCCGGAGAGATGAAAAATATGCAATTCCTTCGCCGGGAATCGAACCACGGACCTCTGAAATACCGGCTCAGTGTGCTGACCATTACACCACGAAGGCACGCTAAGAATGTGGGAGATATACCTTATAAACTGAGGCTCAGCTGCACGGTTAGTACAGTGGAACTATACCTGTACGAACAATGGTGAAATTCGGGTGTTCAGCGCATTTGTACCTGTACCTGTGTTTTGGTTCAATATTAGTACAACCATTAGAACTAGGTATCTTAATGAAACATACATGAAATTAGAGAGAAAGTACAGTTTATTAAATCTCCGATTTTGCAAACAACCTGCTTGATCCTGAAACGTTTTCTTTCTTCTCCCCCCATGCTTTTCCTATTTACGGCGGAAACAAATTGCGGCCCCTACGAGTGAAATCGAAGTAAAATCGAAAGTGGGCGCACCATGTTAACGCACAGCAGTACCCTGATTAAAACGGTATGTCACGAAATAGAACAAAATGTCTCATGACACAACATCACGGTAGCAGAAAAATCTTGCCTAGCACCATTACCTGCGCACTTAACGAAATAATGTACTGTGAAATAATAAACAACAGAAATAATTATAATTTCATCCACCAAGTAGTGATTTTTGGGAGTAAAAGTTGTATTAGAAGATAAAATCATAAAATTTAGTAGAATTCGAGTTGCTTAAATTTAATTTGATATCTGAATATTTAATTGAACTATTTTAAAAAAAGTGTTAATAGATGTTTCAATAGAACTCGATCTTTTCCATCTCGCCTTACAATTTGCTGATAATTACTTCATGAAAAATGTTGGCTGTTTTCGGAGCTCCGTTCGATATCAGGATCAGCAACGAACAATATTATCGATCTGACTGAGAAGTAATTCAAGTTCTTGTGCAGTTGTCTTATTAGTTTCTAGCCTAGTTGTACAACTTACTTTTAAAATATTGTCGAATGTTAAAAAATGGTCTCTGCAGATTCACGAAGAATTATTTCAATTGCAAAAATTATTTTAACTGGTTAAACCTTCGCTTCAACCGGGAACCAGTACTATTTTACTCATTTGCGCTTATTGATTGCCTCTCATTTACCTATTAAATATTTATGTTAAGCTGAGTTTTCCTCTATTTTCTGTTTTGAAATCTTGTAGTTCTATGGTGACTGCACTTCGAATTTTAAAATATATCTAAAAGTGAAGCATATACCACTTGTAGCGTTATTCCTTAAAGTGAGCAATACTGCTTCTATAGAAGCATTAGAAAATAAGGGGATGGCCAGGAGCTTTTGATTTCGGAAAGCAGTACTAATGATCCCAATTTTACATGATATTTTAATAAGATTAAATATAATTTATTCTACATCTTTAATCTGCCGCAGGCTTACCAGCGGTCGAGGGGTAAGTTGTTAAACAGAAGCAATTCGACGGAGGTTCAAATCCTGTCGAACCTCTTGGTTCCACGAGCTTTCTTCTGATTTTCCCCCCATGTGTAAAGTAGACACAAGCCAGTTTCTCTTAGAATGTCTTCTACGAAGGTGTATATTCTTTAGAGAGATAGATTTCGTAATTAAAACAAACTAAACCACATCAATCATAAAGAATAAATTTTCATAAAGAATACATCACTCTTTGCTTTCCTTCCTAACATCATGGTCATTAAAAGGAGGTCTTAACTGCCTTATATCAAATTTAGGCAAAACAAAGGAATTGTATGAGATAACTGAAAGTAGAGATTTGCAACTTCTATTATTTAAATCATAAAATAATCACACTTGTTATCCAATTGATTAAACACTGAAATGCTATTATTGCTACTCCAACAGTAAGATTTTTTTTTTTGCATGCATGTATGTATATAAAATTTTTATTATAAAAAATAAATAAATAAAAGAAAGTACCACGTTTTGGAATTTTTGGTGAGACAAGCAAATATTAATGTTAAGCAAATCCATCATTTTAATATAACTAATTATTTAAATTGTATACTAATTAAATGCTATTAAACAACATCTTTTACTCATAAATTTCCTTCTCTTTATATATACCAAATAATAAGAAAGAACTGTTACTGTATGCAAGAAATTTTCTCTCTTACAGTTCCTATTTCAAAATTTCAGTAATTATGGCACGAGAGCGCTCCTCCTAAGACATGCTGTAATATATTCAAATCACAATACTATTCGAATTTTTCTCAGTTATGCCTCTTTCAACCAAAGCGTTGCTGCATTTTGAACACGTAAAGCTAACCTGAACTCTATCATCTGCCTGTTTACACTATCAGAGCCTTCATGTGAAGGAAATGAAAGAATTGTAGTCAACAACCTTCACAGCGTAAAGGATAACAAATGTCTCCAGATATTTGACTCAGCTACTGGTTTCATCCTAAGCAAGTACACGTAAAAGAGTAATGTTCACGACTTCTCGTGTGAGCATGTCGCCTACAATGAAATCACGGTTTGTATTTCTCATTGTTATAGAATGATTACGTGCAGTTTCATTTCAAGATAAATGTTATCATATGTGCTCTTCAAAAAATAACTTTATTCTTTTGAATTCGTGTTTAATTCGTTTCGTCAATTTCAAAACCGCATTTGATTTATAAAGTTTCATCGATGTGTTTTGATGAAGTAAAATAGCTTTAAATCTGTCCAAAATGATACTTTAAGAATCACTTTCTTTTCTGTTTCTAGTGCAAAATAAAGAGAAAGGACACAACTCATTGAATTAAAACTCAAAATAATTTTATCAAAACAGCACATTTACGGAAAATTATTCTTTTGTAAGAAGTTTTTGTATTTATTAAAAACTTATTATTAGGTTGGAAAATAGAAATAATTACCTTTTAAATAACTTAAAACTAATGAAATCCACACATATTAATTAAAAAAACATATTATTTTTAGTTAAAAGATATGGCATTCAAATGATTTTATTCTTTCTAAATTTATATTGAACTCTTATAAAGATTTAAACAAATTATAGAGTTCATAAATATGCAGTAAAATGCTTCATATAGGTCTCTCTGCTCGTATCCTTTCCAAAAAAGGTGTCATGAAATAGCAAAGAAAATTAAATTTGCAGCAAGAAAGTTTTCCATTTCTAAAACCTTAGTAATATTATATTAAATCTAGGAAGGAAATAACTTCACAATTAAATGTGTAAAATTCAGTATTAATGTCCATTCTGAATTAAATAAAGTACAGTTAAGCTTAATGCATGTAGAAACAATTTTCAAAGCAGCAGCAGTTTCGTCTACCTGTGCTGATTTCCTGGTGATTATGATTGGCGAAAATTCAAAAATAAATAAACTGATTTAATTTAATGGAGGAACAAATACGAAAGTTCTCCCGCCTTTTTCGCATGCCTTCATGGTGTAGTGGTCAGCACGCTCGACGACTTTTCGAGAGGTCCGTAGTTCGAGTCTCGGCGAGGGCGTTGCTCTTTTGTCATTATCTCCTGTTTCCAAAAAATTTTAATGACTCTGCAAGGTACTGTAATAAAGAATAATTGTAAAGCAGATGTGACGATTCCTAAATTTTCTTGAATCCGAAAAGTTTCTCGGATCCTTCATATAAGACAGACACAAAAAAATCTGAGTTCTGAAGATTCTAATATCCTTTCTGTAGTAATAACTCAGTAAACATATCATCGATTGGAATAAGTTGACGAAAAGCGTCTCTATCGCAAGTTCGAACTAATTATTCTTTGTTTGTATAAATACTCATTAGGTTAAAATGGCATTCTTGCAGCTCAAACATACGCTAACTAACGGTTCCAGAAAGGTCACTTTTATGATAAGGATAATTTGCTTCCGGTGATCTAACATCGCCATCTTCATGAATCTTCATTTCTAAAATTTATTGAAATTTCTAATAATTCATCGAAGCTTTTCGAATTAATTCTTTTATCTGGAAGCTCATCACTTTTTTTCACGTAAGTTTTCTGTTTTATCTGAAATTTCAGAGCTCTTTCCGTGTTAAAATTTCCTTATTAGTGATTCAATTGCATCAATTACAGAATAATAGCTTTCCATTTGAATGATTTTTGTTCATGATTTTACTTTTAAATTTTTTTCTCTTCCTCCTTTTCTAAAATAATTTTTATTCAGCCACTTAAAAGCTATTATTAATCGGGCAATAAATCAGCTTCTGCCTGGAAAGATAAGTATTTGCCTGGTCATAAACATTAATAAATTTGATAATGCGTAACTGACATCCCATCCATTAAATTATCTCCATGGTTTGAATTTTACCGTATAACGTAGAAATAAGAAGCTGTATACCCCCTTGTTTTTTCAAACAGGTAGGAAAACAAATAGCTTTGGAAATTTATAGAATGTGGAACAATTTTGTCACTTGTAATTCATATTGGATTTCGCCTTAATCACTAGTTTTACAATTTTTATTGCACTTTAAGATTCATAGGATTCAAATACGAACAGCACAAATCACTTATTGAATTATTCTCAGGAATTAGTTGTCGAGGAAAACCGAAATTCCAGAACTTCGATAAATTGAAATGCTGAGTTTCCTCGTCAGTGAGACAATTGATTTGAAATTTATGTGTTTATGTTTTGACATCTAATCCCCCTATACAAACACACATGGATAGAACACACATGGATGTCTGTTATTTCTCATTCAGGATAATTCAAACCAGTAACTATTGACGGTGCTCCATATTTAAATAAATGTGAAACACAAAAGTGTCTGACTGTATACGGAAGGGAAAGCTTTCTTGAAAATTAAATAAAGGCGAAATTTATAAGGTTTTCTACATCTGAAAAAAAGTGCTTTTGTTAAAAATACTTTAAATATAGTTGGTACAGATGATAACAACTACATTTGGAGGTAAAGTCTGTCTGGAAAGTTTCTTTAAATAAAGATAAAACATGGAGCAATTAATTATCTTTAGAAGAAATCGATTTTAATGAAATTTATTTAAATGAGAACGAAACAGCTAAAGGCTGGCTGAGTTTAGAAGTTGTACTTCTCTTAAAAATTCCTTTAAATAAAGATGAAACATCTAAGGATTAACTATGTTTTCAATGTTCGCCTTTTTCTGAAAATTTTCTATTCAGGTTTGTTTGCATTCATGTTATGTTGGCAATGTTTTAGAGTGTTTCTTTAACACTTTTATTCCATCCACAATAAAAAATTAAACGAAAACTGCGAATTTTAAGTTCTTTTCCATGGCACGCTATCATATTCTTGGAAAGATAAGTGAAAAAATTCCATTTTAACAAGCGAAACAAGGTTGATATTTGAATTATTCTCAGTAATCAAATAATTGACGAGCTCTAAATATTAGTAGAAATAGTATTGTCTAATCACAAAACAAACCAATCGAACTGATCAGTCCCTTAGATTCCGAGTGAATGGGAATTCACTACTTGATTAATAAAACTTAACGGTTGATTTTCTAACCGGGCTGCAATTCCTTCCCGCTGAAGGAAACGAAAAGGTTTTCATGATCTATCCCCTCTTGCCAAAAGAGTAGAGAATACGAAATTGATTCACCTCAGAAGCTCCTTAGCAAGGCATCTCAAGGCCTTTCCTTTTAACCCCTTCACTCCCAACGCATCATATATACGTCTTAATTTCCCTCCGTGGACCCATCCTCTAAAATGCGACACGGGAGCAAAACCTCACCGACGGCCCACTTTATCATATTTGATATCCTAAAACGGACATTTTATTTCAAATTTTAAATGCACATAAATTATGTTAGAATGTTGCGAAAGCTTACGGAATGAAAATTCTAACTTGTAAGCATTGTTGTGATGAATATTATTTGTCATTTTATTCTACGAAAGTAAAACGCTTGACGCTAACAACGCACGTTCATAATGTAGAAACGTTTCCCTCAGTGCCTGCAGCGTAAAAATTTTGTAAGTAAATATGGCAATAGATATAATAAGCACTGATACGTAATTCTTACGTTTGTTTACTTCATTATTGCACAAAAATAATTTAAGCATGAGAATATAATCATTATTACTAATATTGCACTTTTTTTAAATGCCATAAATGGAGGTATACCTCCTAAAACAGGCAATCCTTCAAGTAGTACTTCGGCATCATAAATTACCCACTTTTACTTTTGCTGGAAACTACAAATATTGCTTTACTGAAGCTTATTTAATACTTGAAAAACATCTACTCAAAATAAAACTATCTTTTGAGTAATTAATTGATACTTGGTGATCATAAATTACCTCTTCTTTCTTTTGCTGGAAACTACAAATAGTACATTGCTAAACTTAATTTTATATTTGAAGAAATTTGCGTAAAATAAAGTTGTTTATTTTGGTAATTAATTTAATAGAAAAAAAACTAATCTTAAATGCCTTCTGGCTTAATATCAGCTATTTTGATGTTATATTCATGAAATATACGGAACACTAAAACGTAAGTCAATACGTTTAAATTTACTTACATAGTCTTATATTTATGGAGAACTTCCTAACGTAACTGATTCATACATATATCATACATCGCAGGGCCGATGCCAGAACCAATGCAAACAGGAACTTGGCGGCAGAATTCAGGGGCGGCTAACGTTTTTAGTATTTAGTGAAAAATCGAGCAGCAAAATTTAGGGATGGCTAAGTTCTTAGATTTTAGAGGAAACAACAGGAAGCAGAATTTGACGCAAAAGTTTTAGAATCTAAGGAGGCACCGGACAAGGATAGATTTTAGGATTCGCAAAGATTGCATCAGGCGATAAAATGCCTAGCGCTGGCTCTACGACACATGTGGAAAAGTATGGAAGCATTATTTAGCCAGCCTCTTTGAAGCATCAAAGCTGGTGGATTAAAATTTCTGCCTTTTTTTTTTCTTTTAATATTCTTTTTTCCTATTTGGCCGTTGCTAGGCAGTTTAGTCACGTAGAACTAATTCGATTGAGTAGACAAACATCAGTGTATATGTAAAGTTAGTGTGCGAAATAAAACCGCAGAGCTAAAGACAATTGAAGAATACTGAGTATTGCAAAAAATTGCAAAATCAAATATCAGGAAAGCTGACTAAAATAATTGTTTCCTTTAACAAAAATAGTCTTTCCTTCTATGATGGCATCCATCCTCTCAGGCCTGTGTTCTGATGTGCTTTACCTTTTAATAAATTAACCGACTGTCCCTTTTGAGTTGAGAAAACAAGAATTTGTTTAGAGAATTTTATTTAAATATCCAACTTCTTGAAACAAGCCCGCCATAAAGATCCCGCCAGCAGGTTCAGAATATTTCATTACAGCGAAAATCATATATATCATCGTTTATTCCAAATCAGTTGCTGATCCTTCCTCGACTAAAGATTTTTGCAATGAAATAAGCATTACGTGAGCAAATAAAAATATAACCAAAAACTATACTTAAAATCCCATTTTGGGCCCAAAATAATAATCTAACAAGGGGGCAATAAAATGTAACTAAGTACGTTTAACGTTACTTTTCGTTAATTTTCGAAATCTTCAGATCTTCAAATAGAATAAAATCTTTCATCGAAATACTTCTTCAGGTCTTCAAACAGAATACTGTCTTATTTCGAAATGTTTCTTATAAGTTACATTATTAAAATTGTTCATTGTAAGATTGTAAAGAGAAAAAGAAAACTATGCGCATCTGCGCGCAGATGTTTTCATTTAATTGCCATTAGAAGAATCCACTTTTGTAAATGAAGAATTCATGCAAAATTTAACTTAAGAATTTTAATATTTTTTGGTAACATTTCAAAAGAAACAGCCGATAAATTAAGCTAAAAAAACTGTTTTACTGTAAGTCAAGAATTAACTCATAAGGAATATTCGCTTTAAAGACTCCATGCCCTCGAGATGCAACTGACAGCAAGTTCGGCTAACAGAGAGTTCTGGTGTTTGATTCCCGAAGAGGACATAGCTGATGTTTCATATTTTTTGCTCCTAAAACCTAATATTTCTACAAACTCACTTAACAGTTATTTAATAATTCATGAATTTTACTTAATATTTCTATAAAACTCTCCTTTATAATTAACACACCTTAATTAATCTTTTCACATACATTTTAAAGCATGGTTCTAAAACAGAGGTGGTCAAAACCCGGCCTGCGGGCCGGATCCGGCCCTTTTGCTTACTTTATCCGGCCCGTTGAAAAATCCTGCATGCAATTTTTTTAATCTCTTATATGCCGTAACATCCTCTTAAAATATATCTTATTTAATCTCTTACATATATGTCTTATTTCTTAATAATATGTATATATTATTTTATTGTAATAATTAAATTATTTATTTGTAGGCCTTTCTAAAATGAGTCAATCTAAAAAAAGAAAAGTTGATTTGGAGTGCAGAAATTTCCATGAAGCATGGACGGTAAAATACCTTTTTACAAACATTGATAAGAAAGCAATTTGTTTAGTTTGCCAGGAAACAATTGCTGTTTTCAAGGAATACAATTTAAACAGGCATTTTAAATCAAAACATCCAAATTATGCATCACTTTCTTTAAAAGAACTTCAAAGTGCAGCAGAAAACATGACAAAAAACTTGAATAAGCAACAAAATATTTGTACCGAACAAAGTAATATCGAGAAATCTACCACAAAAGCAAGTTATGCTGTTACACACAAAATTGCTAAGTTCTGTAAACTTTTTACTAAAGCAGAATTTGTTAAACAATGCATGGTACAAGTGTCGGAGATATGTTGTCCTGAAAAGAAACATATTTTTGAAAATGTAAGCCTTTCGAGAAGAACAATAGTACGACGGATCGAAAATATTGCAGAAAATTTACTTGACCAGCTAAGAACAAAAATTGCTGATTTTACGTCTTTCTGGCTTTAGATGAGTCCTGCGATATTACAGACACAAGTCAATTACTAATATTTATCCGCGGTATTAACAAGAAATGTGAAATTAGCGAGGAACTTCTTAGTGTGCATCCAATGAAAGATACAACTACCGCTGAAGACTTCTTTATCGCTGTTGAAGAGTGTTTAGTTAAAGTAAATTTAACTTGGAACAAAATAGTAAGCATCACCACGGATGGCTGTCCTAGTTTAACAGGGACAAATGTGGGTTTACTAAAACGAATCAGCGACAAAGTAAAAGAGCTGCAGCCAGAACAGGCTATATTATTTTTACACTGCATTATTCATCAAGAAGTGTTGTGTAGAAAAGTCTTAAAATTGAATCACGTCGTTACTGTTGTGACAAAAGTTATGAATTTTATCCGCGGACGTGCCTTAAATCATCGACAGTTTGTTGAATTTTTGAAAGGAATAGAAAGTGACTTTTACGAAATTCCTTATTACACTGAAGTGCGATGGCTTAGCATCGGTAAAGTTTTGGACAGGTTTCAATATTTACTTGATGAATTAGTATCCTTCTTGTCGATAAAAAAAACTACATGATTTTCCTGAATTGCAAAATGAGGCATGGCTAAACGATTTCTCGTTTGCAGTAGGTATTGTAAAATATTTGAATGAACTAAATATAAATCTACAAGGGAAAAACCAATTCGCTTTCAATATGCACTCAAACGTCAAAGCATTTACGATAAAACTCAATTTATTTGCTAAAACCTTTAATAAGAAATTACTAAATCATTTCCCTTCATTACAATCACGACGAGACTCATTGAAAAATACCGATTTTTCTTAAATATAGTGCAATAACACAAGACCTGCATTCTGAATTCCAAAGAAGATTTCAAGATTTCAAAGCTATTGAAAAACCTTTATCCTTAATTAGTCAACCTTTCTATTTTGACCTGCAAGAAGTTCCTGTTGAAATTCAACTAGAACTAATTGACTTAAGTCAAATAATTTACTAAAAGAAAATTTTCACTCAAACGAGTTGAGTGTTTTCTACGGTGCCTTGAATACAGAACATTTCAAACATTTTTTGAACTATGTTCAAAAATACCTAGTTTTATTTGGTTCAACATATATTTGTGAAAGAACTTTTTCGTTAATGATTTACACGAAAAATAAATATCGATCACAAATTACTGACGAAAATCTGCACTCGGTATTAAGGATTGCTGCAAGTGATTTGGATCCAAATTTTGAAGAAATAATATCAAATGAACATTCCAGATTTCACGTTTTGAATTAACTAAAACTATTCTATTTTAACGTTTGATGTTTGTCTTTTCTTTTTATAATTCTATTTACTATTATATTTACAAAATGTAATATAAATATAAAAATGTAATAACTATGATCAAAATAAAATAATTTGTATCGTTAAGATATAAATAAATAAATATCAAAATAAAATCTTTCATTAACTGATTTATTTAATGACCATTAATTTAATATAATGGATCATATTTCTTTAAAAATTACGTGACATATTTTACTGGGCACAAATTGTTCGCATATACACCTAAGTGAGACAATTTATTATTACTATTATCTTTTATTAACTGCCAAATTTCTCTGTCCAAATGCTTTAAAATGATACTTATAGTGTTTTTGTCAAAAAAATTTCTTGGGCAGGGAAAAAAACTCCACCCAAAACATTCGCCTGTGCACAGCGTATGCGGTATAGTCCTCCGGCCCGGGAGACATTTTGAAAATTTCATTTTGGCCCGCGCTTAAATGTATTTGCCCACCCCTGTTCTAAAACATATTGATAAACAGAAGCACGGCTTATATCATATACAGCAACAGCTCATAGTAAATGAAGATACGAGAGAAGACAGAACGTTTCTTTAGGGTACTTATTGCGACTGGAAAACAGAAAGTTTAAAAGCAA
>KK118050.1:90475-122333 GCA_000611955.2 Stegodyphus mimosarum | reverse complement strand
AACAAATTAGTTTTCTGTTTTAACTAATATTACAATCAAATGTTATTTCATTCTAAAAAAAGTTGTCAACCGGTGGTATTGTAATGTTTTTAGATGAATGAATAAAAGATAAAATTCGAAACATACATCCCTGATTACATTTAGAATCAATGAAATATACTGTACATTGTCTGAGCTTAGTTATATTTCATGAGTAACTAAAATAACTAATGAAAGCTTTTTAAGTTAAAGGATCTTAACATTCCTTTGATAAAATAACTTCAGAAACAAGGAAGCCTTATTGAGATATTAATGTGAGGAAGAAAAATTTAGATAATTCCAAGGTACTACAGAACGAATTGATTTCATCTATTTATGTATTTCTATCTTGGTAATTTTTTTAACTCATTAATTATTTCTTGAAAACTACTTCTTAAAGACTGACTGAGAATAAAACGTATTATGAGACTTTACTTACAATTTCTTGAAGCGCTGCTAGTTCTGCGTAACTCTTTAATTGCTTTTATATGGTAAGTGAAAAGTCTGCTGATTATGAAATGTAATTTTTATTTCTCTAGCAATATCTTCATTAATTTATGTGCTGTTTTACTTAAACCTCACTGTTTAAGAAAGCTCGTAATATCAGTAACAAATAGCTTGTATGTTCTCGACCGAGAATATGACCTCAGATCTCACCTACTGAAGATGCGCACTGTGACGCAGATGGGGTTAACAGCTAACATAGCCTTTAACCTCAGTATTTCCAAACTGTGCATTCTCGCATAAAACTTACCAATGACTTAATACAGTTCTCTCAAACTGCTTGCGTAGTTGAATGCGTAGTCTGAAAACAGCTTACGGGGCAGAAATTTGTTTAACGAAATGAACATTTTTTAGTGACAAAATACAAAATACTTTTAATAAAGTTGAAGTTTTGTGTACTAAATATTTATCCAAACATGCATAAACAATAATAATAATATCGCAAAGGATACAAAATTCAAATTTATGTTTACTTTGTATAGAAAATCTTAATTTTGGTACCTGTAAGACATTTTTGTTGATTACGCTTTGTTATTCAAATATATTGACGGCTAACTATTAAATTCTTAGATTGACATTTATAATGACTCTAACGTGTTTTATTAATTATTAAACAATTTACTTCAATTTTAAACTAAAAATAAACAAATTATCAAAACTTTCTAAGTTTTCAGCGAAGTTTTACCAAGTGGGACAAATCTTGAGGATAAATAATGACAACCTAATCACTTTCTGTTATTTATCAAATTCTTCTTCGACGCATAAATAAAAATACGTATGTTCGAAAGTAAATAATTATAAATTAATATATTTTTTACTGCAGCTTGATATTTGATGGCGTTTTGATTCTGATAGAGTTAGAGAGGAATTTTAAAAAATTATTTTCATCGCGGATTGTATAAGCTCATCGGTCGATTACGTTCTTTTCTTATTTTGAACTGTGAAGAAAAAATAAAATCGCTGTTCACATATAAACGTATTTCCAGACAAAACGATCATTCTTAGACCAAACATTCGTAACTAAGCTTATTTATTTTATGACAAGTACGAATAAAAGTGAATAAAAATTTTCTGTTTTTTTAATAAGATTTATATCCCACTGTAAACTAATTAATTCCAATTATAGATTTTCTGGTGCGTTATTTATGTTCGTTTTTAATGGAAATGAAAATAATGTAAATTCGGACTTCGACTCGCAAACTCTTGAAATCTTTGCAACAGAGTATTTACAGCAAATATATAACTGGTATGTCTTAGCGGGCCGCATAAAGGTGCTTTGGGGGCCGCCAGTTTGAGATCACTGGCCTAATGAATACATTCACTTAACAGTTCCGTTTGGGTGTAATGAACTGTCTGGCTGCATGTTTGCAACTTGAATATGAGCCAGTTTCCCTTAGAAAGTCCTCTATAAGAGCGAACATACTAATAGACTCTTATATGCTTTATCACAATCAATTAATAGAACAAAGAGCCGAAATTAAGAGAGTCATTGACAATCATTTCACTAAATATTGATAACGCATTTTCTTCGTTTATGCTCGAAAATAAACTCTTCTGAATCAATTTACTCCTGAAGTTCTTCAGAAATTAAAAACGGATTTCTTTAATTCCATTATTCCTTTCTCTAATATTAAAAATCGAAATTGATACAAGTCCTGGACGTCAACTTAAACTGTAATACCCCCAAAGACCAAACAAAAATTAGCTTTAATTTCAGTAACAAAGTTTTGAGAAGGCCGTTTGTATTCCTTTTTCAAGTTAACATTTGGTCTAGTCGAAACTCCTTATCATGTGGGCATTGAAGAATTCGGGAAAGCAAAATTTATTTAGATAGCAATGCCAAATGCCTTAGCATGTCACATTGCACCTTTCATCTCTGATAATAAGGATGTAGTACAGTATTACTCACATTATAGAGTAATAGGAAAATTTCAGTTGATAGTCAAAAGTTTATTTGTTTGATTTATAGCAAATCAGGTGAAAACTGCCTAAGGCGAAGAAGGAAGGCAAAATTCCCTTAGGAAGTCCTCTACGAAGGGGGAAATCTTAGTGGAGAATTTTCTAAGGAAATTTTGCTCTCGGTGAAGTTGCACACGAGGAATATGGGGATAATTTCCATGTAGTCTGTCTATTTACTATGATTTAAACTTGAGTCGATTCACCAGTGTTCATAACCTTAAATAAATCGACTGTAGGGTCAACAGTAAGCAACCGCCTGTCTTCATGAATTGTTACAACGCAATGAAAAATCTACAAGGGAAGCCAACGCTTCTGAAGCGGTAATTGCGACATATGCATTATATTAACCTGTCTAGACTGCAGAATACTATTTATTGACATTACAAATCGCCGAAAAGTGTAGGCATTCATGTTCTAAAGCACGGTTGCTGATACTTTTTAAAAGATCCTTTTTGCATATTTATTAAAGCTTTGTGTCTTCTTACCTTTTTTACTCGCACAATTTAAATACTACTGACTACGCTGTTGATAAATTCCCCCCCCCCAGTAATACAAATTTTATGTTAGTTTTCCTGTAAGTTCAGTTTCCTCTATTTATGCTTTTCATTTCTCACAAGGTATCATGACTCTGCTTAATACTTAAAATTCTAATACTTTAAAAACATGAGCGTGAAATCAATATCATCTGTACCATTTTGAACTAAATGTGCGTACGCAATAACATTATATACCAGCACGTTATACTGAAATAATTAACTCACATTTACCGGCAATGTAAGGCTGTAAACTATACTTCTATAAACAAACATTTACCAGCAACGTGAAATAATGGCTGTAAACTATATTTCCATATTTTTCAGAATTCATTTAGAACTTGAAAGAACGAAATCCATATAATAATTTCTATGTTTAATATTAATAATATTACGTAAAGAGAAATATGGATCAAAGCTCGATTTTATTTACGCTCATGTAAGATCATGTAGTGTAAGTGAAGAGTGTTGATAATTATTCACTACTTAAGTTAATAATTACCTAAGCATTGTTAATATCGATAGTTATCACAAATGCTACTCACCATCGCCTTTGCTCTCCATGCTTGTGTGAGACAGACTTAATCCTGAACTATGCAGTGAAAGGGTTGTTGTAGTACTGAGAAGGAAAAAATGAAGATCGGTCACAAGGCCATTGGTATGAGATAGGGAAAAGAAACCTGTTTCGTTTTTCCCCAGGCAAGGCCGGGAAAAGAGATTGGTGTGCTTGTATTTACAATAATTTTCCATCAAGTCAGTTTGAAGACCTTTAAATCAGCAAGGTCGGGATAGCATCTTCTTTCTCAGATATGCTGTGTTTACGTATGGAAAACTAATTCTTAATCACAATATATTGTCTTTCCTCATTAGATGAACGAAAGTAGTACATCGGATTTAATTAAAAAGCTGATTTTAAATCGAAATTTCCTGAAAACCATGAGACAAAGAACAAATAGGACACCAATGAAGAAATTAGCAACATGTAGTTGAAGACATTCGTGGATTCTTAGTGTTATTTGTGTCTTTAAGGAACTGACATAGCCCTTCAAAAACGAAGGAAGTACTAAAATCCCTAGAGAGTTGAATTAAAAATTAGATTTTTTTTAACTATACAACGATAAGTTTCATAATTTTGAAGTTATTTTATCGATTTAATTAGCTGAGTGTTTGTATATTAGAAAATATCGTTACATAAGTTTATGCTTACAGAGATTTATGACACTTTATACTTTTTAACTTGACGCTTTCATTCTCTGCGTTAGGAATTAAACTGCACTGGTAAGTACTGCTATAAATATCGAAAATAAGCAAATTACTTGATACTAAACAAACTCTTTACGACTTAACTGCATCTTATGGTTATTCAACACTTTCTTTGCTGAATTTACAAAAAATATAATCATCTGTAAAGTTTTTCCAAATTTTAAATCTTCTTGCGGACTCCCCTCATCGGACTCTGATCACTGAATTCATCCACCAAGATAAAGTTTGACTCTTTCCAGGGACATAGCCAGGCCTGAATTTGGAGCAGGGTCCATTTGCAGCAACGGAATTTCTCCAAAACAAGCTAATTTTTTTTTTGTAATAGAATACCTTATTCGAGTTTGAACTTTTGCAGAAAAAAAAGTCGTTTCTTTTTAATTTTAAAGCAAAAATGAACTAATTTGATGTAATTAAAAGGTTTTAGTTTTATGTTTTAAAGCTTTGTAGTATATAGACTTAAGCTCTTTTTATTTAAGCGTTTTAAATATACATATATCCTTCAAAGTAATACCCTCATGTTCGTATTCTGAAGGCAAGTATTAAGTACTGCATATGTAAACATATTTTACGATTTTGAAGTAATTTTTATTTGAGCTGAAAACTTCAAGAATTTATAGAAATTAAAGGTTAAATTAAAAAAAAAAGTTGAAGGAAATTCAAGTCAAAAAAGTATGATGAGGATGATCCTCAGAAATGATTCTAAGAAATTTTAAACCTATTATTTAAGCTTAGAACATGTTATTAATTTCCTTTATTTCAGTGCATACAGAACCTTGAGTTCCTCTTCAGAAACCTGTCTCAAAATCGCTATTAATTACGCAAAGATGAGCTTTGATTATATATTTCTTTAAATGAATTAGTGCTAAATTAAATTTATGATATTAACTACGCATTATTTTGTAAGGTCTTGTTTAGTTTTACTAACTAATTAGTTTATGTTAATTTGCTTTTTTGTCCTCGTTTCCCATTTTCCTGCCAGAATGTAAATTTCTAGCTGGCGTGTATTCAAATGAGAGAGAAAGGAGACAGAATTTAAAGGAAGGTTTTAGAGGGCAGAATTAGAGCGTGTTCCGCCTGTTAAAGCCTACGTTGCTAATTTGATTCTCTTGAGAGCTGTATTCTGCGGCATTTCGTTATTCTTGCTATTAGGCTTGTTTCGCCGACTTAGGTCAAAGCCCACTTGCGCGTTTCTACACAGATAGAGAAACGCGCTAAGTTGTAAGTTAACTAAGTTGTAAGCCATAAATGCTGGCTATACTGTAAGCACGAAAGTTGCCTTCTGTTAACTTTGATTTGAGCTAATAAAAAGGGTACTTTATACCCTTTCTCAGTCTCTGTGGAACTTACAAGACACTGTGATTAGTCACTTTAGGTCTTAGGGGTTTCGTATTTTTGATGCTATCAAAAGAGCTGAAACTCCACACTGACACCCGAACTTTGAGTAGAATCATGTCACAAGTAAATTCAAAGTTTAGTTTGGTCTCCTCAGAGTCGCAAGTCCCGACGGCTTCAGTTACACCCCGTGGTGGGATTTGGATTTATCGTCTGTGCCATAAGGGCTGCCATGGAACTCGCAGTCACCTTTATTGAACAGTTAAATTCCCATTTCCTAATGTATCCAGTGACAAAGGCACAAAATGTTACTATCTCCACAACGGCACTTTTTGACACTGATAAAAATGCTCTCTATAAAAAAATGTTTCCTGATGTGAAAGACAGGACTAAGATCGAATCAAAGCTATTTAGTAAATTTCAGTTTAAAGTTGAAGACTTAACGGCTTTTATTTTACGGAAAGTTCAAATTTTTAATCTGTTGTACGGTAAGAGGTCGGATGAAGAAGTTTTAAAATTATCTCGCCTAGGTTACTGCCTCGAATCCAGGATTATCTTTAACTCTGCAATCCAAAGTGTATTCGAGTTAGCAACTAAATTTCAAAATAGACGCCCGGCGGAAAAACACTCCTGACTTCGTAAGGCGAGAAGCCAAATGGGCAAAGTTTTAGGCCAGCACCTCAGCGAAGGCCACAGTTTGGACAAAAAAGACAAGTCGATAATCGAAAAAAATAGTATGGTTGCCAAAACGAAAGGCAAAAGAAAAGAAACAGGAGGAAAGTAATATGAAAAATTTAAAAGAGAAAGGGATACTGACGATAAGATGCTACTCCAGATGACTGACTACAGATGTAATGATCGACACTGGAGCTAAATACAGTTTCCTTTCAGAAACGTTTTTTAAAAACACTTTAGAAGATATAAATTGCTTAATATAGCGAGGAGAAAAGCTGTTTACATCCAAGGCAAGTAGTACACATGCATAGGCAAAATAACACTGCATGAGCAAGTTAAAAGGAGCAATTAAGAGTGGTCTTTTTTTCCGTGAAAAACCTTTAAACTGCCGTTACTGTAGGATTAGATACTATGAGCACGGCAGGTGCTTAAGTAAATTTTCAAGCCTACATTTTACAGCTGGATATGAACAAACTGGATGAGAGACGGGCGCAGCCACAGGAAGGAACTCTGTAATTGCTTTTGGAAGTACTGCTTGTGCAGTAGAGACTCAGAATAACACAGAAGTATCGCAGTATCGTTTTGAATAACATGAATTGTTCTATCGTGAGATATTTTGTGCGCACAGCTTCATTATGCCTGTAGAATAACACATACATAATTCGAGCACGTTTGAGTTCGACAGAGGCAGAATAGTTGTATACAGATATTGCGGATAATCCTTTCTGGAAATCGGTCATCGTGTCGGACGTAGCCAAGCAGTGGTCATGCGAATATAGAATCAGCGAAAGCAGAAGGAAATAACTGACGGACCAATTGCAACCGCTCCGTCGTACCACCACTTCGTGGGAAGACAGGCATATTGTGCGCAAGACATTGATGGAGCACACAGCATCCGCAACCGTAGCATAACGAATGCAGTCTGTAACACAACAGTTGGTATCTACACGAACAACTCGTCGTCGTTTGCAGTACTTCGGATGTCAGGCATCCATTTTTCAGTTTACCTTTAAACCGTTGGCATTTGCAGTGGTGCACTGAACGGTGGAGATTGACATCCCAGTGACATGACATTGTATTTTCGAACAAATCACATTTCTCTCTGCAGTACTACCTTGGACAGATTAGAGTTTGGAGACACCGTGGAGAGAGACTGCTCGACTGTTTGTTGTGCATCGTCAGACTGGTCCTGCACTCAGCGTTATCGTGTAGTATTGTATTCCGTTCCCGCACACCTAGAACGCGTTATCGGTAAACATACCAGCCAGCGCTATTTCTGTGAGGTTTTACAGCCTGTTCTCCTTGCCTTCAGGGTTTGCCTCCGGCTATATGTCAAGAAGACAATGCGCGGCCATACGTTGCGCGCAGTGTTCAAGCTTTCTTCTTAGCCCACCATATTCCATCGTCACCTTGGCCTGCCGATTCTCCAGATATATCGCCCATCGAATATGTGTGGTTAATGATTGGAGAACTCCTAGCCTGGAATGCTTCACCCGCGTGTACACCAAATGAATTTTGCCTGCGTGTGGAGGCACCATGGGCTGCCATTCCCCAACAACATATCCAAAGCCTCTTTCACTCAATTCCGCAGCGTGTACCAGCGGTTATTGACAAATTTCGAGGCAAAATTCATTACTGATTTTTTCGTTTTCTTCACCTGGAGAATGGTTGTGTTTCAAGTCAATTAACATTGATTCTATGTGTAATTTCTGAAATAAATTTGGCTTTGATATCTCTTGTCCTTCTTCGTGTTGTGTTTTGGATGGCCAGCTGCATGCATAAGATAAGTACCGAAGCTCTCTTATTTAGGCCTCCGGTGCGTTCCGGCTAGAATTACGATTCATCTCAAAAATTGAGAAACATCTGAACCGGAATTCAGTGGGCTTCGCAATTTAAGTTTGGTGCCACTGTGTATTGCGTTATAGAAGTTTATTAGTATAATAGCGTATAATAAAGAAGTGTTCTCCGAAGGTATCGCCGGGAAAATTTTTAAAAAAAATAAAACGTCATGGGAAGAAATAAAGTAAGAAAGAAATACCGGAGCTGTAAAACTTCGCTTTGGGGGGGGGACTTCGTTGGTAGACTGTGAAGAAGCAGCAAAACTTCACAGTTTTAAAACATCGTCATACATAAAAAAGGACTTTACAGCATGACGATAATATTTCAAATATGTGTTTTTAGATTTGAATATTTTCAAATGTATTCTCATTGCTGCAATTTGAACTGATCTATGAGCGCGGAAGAAAATAAGGAATTACATTTCAATTTCATATTGTGTCTCTGAATAGCACCTATTGGTGGAATTTTGTTTCAAACATCTTGTCAAGGTTGATTTTAGGAAATGGATATTCTTGACTATAGAAATTTTTTATGATACAGAATCATTTTCTGCTCCTTTAATGACTTCCATGTCAAATGATACTTATGAGGTTTCCCATTTGCTCCTCCTTTTAACTCTTAAATTTATAAGCTCTTAAACCTGAAAGAAAGGAAAACTTACAAATGTTTTCTATGCCATGCAGTCAACAAGTGCTATTATAAACGGCATGACATATGACTGAAGAAAAAGCTGAAGTGCCGTTTCACCTTAATAAGGAATGTGGATGGACAAGATGATCATAGGCATGTGAAATTCAAGAGATTTTTTTTAATCTAATGGCGAGAACATGCTTATTCGACATTGGTGGCCAGAGGTAGTCATTTGGTGTGGACGTACCTAATAGGGGGCCACCCTTGCCCTCTATGAAGGGACGGATGGTTACAACCCATGTTTTCTCCGGGATTCGAAGCCGGGCCCTTCGGTATCGCAATTGGTTCCCCTAACGACGCTACAGACTTGTCGGCATTCAAGGCATTTTGAATGGACATACAAAAAAATGACCTCCTATACTGTCAACAGACCTGACACTTAAAAGTGTTATAAGATATAATTAAAGAAGATTATTTTAAGTTTAGACAGCGAAATTTCTGCTACAAAATGTCGCGTATAGACTACAGAATTTACACGTTTTTCTATTGATCAAGTCGGAACCTGGGAAAATCGTCCTTATTCCATAAAATGTTATAAATGAAAGGTTTACTATATATTTTTAATATTATTATTTTCTTATTACTTTTTGCTCTTCAAAATCCTTCCTTTCTATTGACCATCTTCTTTCTCTCTTCCTTTCTCTTTTTTTTTTTGTTTGTTTTAGTATAACTAATATATGCTTGTAAAGTCATTAGGTTATTTCGAAGCAGAAGCCAAGAAAAATGAGCAACGCCTTCGCCGGTAATCGAACCACGGACCTCTCGGTTACGCGTCGAGCATACTGACCGCTACACCACGAAGACATGCGAAGAAGGCGGGAGAAATACCTTACATGCTTACTGGTAGCATTAAATTGCAGTTATATGCATGGGAATCGCAGTGCCAAAATGTTTACGAAACGTTGTCTAATAAATGCGCAGTTAGTTCTATTATGAAGGAAATGAACTCTGTATTTATTTTCGCTTCTGTTATTCAGACACATTCTTTTGGAAATCAGTTACCTTGCACAGGATCTTATATAGAAGAGTTGCCCAACGTATGGACAATGGGCTGCAGAGCTTGATTTCTAAAATTACTAGTGCCGGAGCTCTATGGAAGACAGTCAGGAAGGAAGAAAAAAGCAGTAAATACATAAAAAAAATTTAAAATTAAAATAATTAAACCAAAGTTAAAAGAAATATAGAGACAAATACAAATTTAATAAGTTATTAAATTAGTTATAAATAGTTAAATAAAAAATAAATTATCGGACACTATCTTACTTAGGGTTCCGTCTGGAATTACAATTCCACTCAGAAGCTAAGAAGTAGTTCAGCCGATCTCGGTCTCAATTTAAGCCCTGTTTATACGTATAATGTGCTATTTCAAGGGATGATAGATGCAAAAACTATTCTTTTTTGCAGCACATCAATGAAAGAAGATGAAACAATTAAAGCGCCATTAAGAAGAATAGTGGGAATTCTAGAAACAGTACGGAAGGAAATTTTAACGGAAAAATGTCGCTTTGAAAATAAAGAGAGAAGAGCAGGATGTTCACTGATAGCGATGCCCCGTCGATATAATTCTAGCTATCAAGTGGAAATTTTCCTGAATACGATCCGTTAACAACGTGAGAATAAACGTGACTCCTCTGTACTAGTGACACTAGTGATCCTCTGAGTTTGGTCACTTCGTTCAAAAAGTCTATTGGAGGTCTGCAATAGGAAATCACTAGCGTGGCACGTGCACGACTTGGGTATCACTTTCAGTATTTTTAGGAACGTAAAATTTACTAGCCCTCATAAATCACTGCGCTTCTTGAAGAATATGTCTTTGACATGTGAAGGGGGGCTTTTCTTTCCTTAAAAGTCTCAACCTCTGTCCAAGGCTTGCGTCCGGGGGATAGACAGGCTCTCATTCAGAGGTTAGAATAGATTTTTAAGGCGTAATATTTATTAAAATAAAATTTGTCTGTTAAAATTGGGGTCCACGTACAGAAAAGAAGTACCGGAGTCCTTTCATTTAGGGCTTCGTTGCGCTCCAGCTAAATTATGATTTATCTCAAAAAGCGAGAAGTACCGGAGCAAGGCTCTGGTGGGCTCCGGCGCAATTTAAGCTCTGCGCAGGCTATAGTTTCTCCACTAAAGGCTTTAATCCGACCTGCAGGCGACTGTTTAAAATTTTATAAGTGTGAAAACGAAAAGATGACTTTCAGAAAAATAAAATGTTAACACAGAAATAAATTTTGAAAACTTGAGTCAAATTACTGCTTGAAATTTATTTCACAACTAAAATGAAATCGATTAAAGAGCATGTACAAAAGGAAAATGCCAAGGGGCACTCATAAAAGTTTTTTTTCTTCGGCTAATAGGGTATCATATGGTTTACTTGCTTCATGCAGAATTCGATGTGAAGACTGCCCTTACATTTTCATCAGGGAGTCGTTTTATCAGTCGGAAGGTTTCATATTTTTCAGTGTTTCAGTCGATTGAAAATAAGACTTCCCAATATATCTCTAGATTCTCCTAATGTATTTTTGGACTCTATATATCCAGAATTTTTTTCCTTCCGTGTTAAAATTGTTATATTATGTCTAAAAACTAATAAAGCAGACTTTGTCCTTCGAGTGCTGGCAAATACTTTAAGTAGCTATTCGCACAAAAAATTGTTAGACAACCGTACACATCAGGTGCATGGCCAGAGATTGCCCTGAGACGCCGGATAACCTACCCACTTCGCTGATTTGTGTTAAAAAATAGAGGAATTTTGAAAATTTATGATGCATAAAAATCATAATTCTTTTTTAAAGTCAGAAACAATTTCAAACTTTGGCATAAATCAGAGAAAATATTTCTAATTTGACCTAATCTCCACTTATTAAGAATGATTTCATGAAACGTTCAATGGCTTTATTCTTAATTATAAAATCCGAAATGAGAATCAAGATAAGGCAAGAATTCTATACGGCCAAAATATCCGAACGTAGGAAAAGGAGAGCAAAGGACATCTTTTTATTTAATTAATGTTTATTTAAATTCACGACGCTTGCAGTCGTAGAAAATATAACCTCCTTCATATGCTTTAGGCTTATGAAAACTTTCTCTTTTCTCTTTGTTATCTTGAAAATTTAGCATTTGGAAATTTGGTTTGATCATTCGCCATTTAAAAGAATGTTTAGAAGTGAGATTTATTATATTTGATATATGCTCCGGTTAAATACATCTTGTTTCTATTCTCTGGATTTTAATTATACTAATAAGCATAAAAATCGTATAAAAATTTACTGTTTAAACAAACAATGTAAGTTTAAATTAGTTTAGCGCCCTGAATTTTATTTTACAATCAAATCTTAAAAATATTAATCTTTCTTTCTTCACCTTTTTCTGATCGAATTTTTTAAATAAGCGTAATTTCTTCAAACTTTAAAAATTCATTCAAGCATCTTTCTTGGCATTACAGACTTTTAAAAAATCCACTAACCTTTTCTTACTTTCTTTCTTCCTCCCCCCAATTTGTTAGAAGACCTCTTTGAAAAGGGTTATAAACTTAGAACTTCATTTAGGTTCACGAGTGTTTCGTTTTAGCATTTTATACCGAACATTAATTTTCAATAAAGATATATTTCAGGTCATAGTTTAATTGTACTAAAAGCAAGAAAATATATTCGTTTATTTTATATTCTGATGCGTAACATTTAGGTAAACAGTAATTAAGTGATGAATAATTGTTTTTGGTGTGCGTGGTCTCTTGCATTAAGACAGGCATAGATTTCTATTCAAAAAAGGGGCTTAAAATCAAGGAGAGCTGTGAGTGATTTAATTTTTGTACACTTGACGATAACTCCTGCGCATAAATTCAATTTAATATATTATTAGGAAGAAATTTCTAATGTAGCTGAAAACTCGTACGAAACTTCACATAAAATTTGCATTCGAATTTGTACTATTTGTATTCATATAAGCATTATTCTAACATACTGAGCGTTTACGAATCGTAGCTAGCTTCTAAATTACATTAGCAAATAACAAATCGCACATCGGCTTTAAAATTATCCAAAATTCTACCTTAGATCTGCATTTACACAGTCCAGTCACATTAATGTGACCACCACGTACCTTCCATGTCAGAGTTAAATAACCAATCACAGAAGGCAGGTGGCAGCACAGTGCAGTTGAGCGTATATAAAGGGTGTGTGAGGGCTTCGGAAAACATTTCAATCGTTGGCGTAATGCAGAAACGAAGCGATTTATCCGACTTCCAAAAGGGCATGATCATTGGCTTTCGGGCCAAGGGTGGAAGCATTTCCGAAACGGCTGAGTTTGTGAACTGTTCGCGTGCCGCCGTGGTAAAAGTGTACCGTGCATGGCAAAATGGGACTGTCCAAAATCAGCGACGTGGCAAATGTGGTGCACCACGGGCCATAGATGACAGAGGCGAACGACGGTTGCGGAGATGCGTTCGGGCAGATAGACGGGCTACCGTTGAGCAACTGACCACCAAAATGAACCAAGGGGCTACCAAAAGTGTCTCCCAAAGTACTATTCAGCGAACATTGCTGCGTCTGGGCCTCCGAAGCAGACGCCTGGTTCGTGCACCTATGCTGACTGCTGTTCATCGACGGCGAAGGCTAGAATTTGCACGCCAGTACAGCAGCTGGACGTCCACTGAGTGGCGACAGGTTGCGTTTTCGGATGAATCGCGTTTTATGCTCCATCGGACAGATGGACGTTGGCGTATAAGGCGTGAAACCTCTGAAAGGAACCACCCTGCAACCATTGCCGGAACGGTCCAAGCTGGAGGCGGGAGCATTATGGTCTGGGGAATGTTTTCCTGGCATTCTCTAGGTTCACTGATCATTGTGGAAGGCACAATGGATCAATACAAGTACGCATCTGTCCTTGCGGACCATGTTCACCCCTACATGCGCATTGTTTTTCCTCAGGATGATGGCATCTTCCAGCAGGACAATGCGAGGTGCCATACAGCTGCCAGTGTACGTGCGTGGTTCGAAGAGCACCAGGATGAGTTTACCGTCCTCCCCTGGCCAGCAAACTCACCTGACTTAAACCCAATCGAGCATCTGTGGGACCATCTCGATCGAGTTGTTCGCGCCATGGATCCTCAACAGCGTAATCTAGCGCAGCTGGCCACGGCATTAGAGTCGGCATGGCTCAACATCCCAGAGAACACCTTCAGGGACCTATGTGACTCTCTTCCTGCACGTCTCGCAGCAGTCCGCTCTGCGAAAGGTGGTTATTCTGGCTTTTGACAAATGGTCACATTAATGTGACTGGACTGTGTATTTTAAGGAATGTTTCCACTTGTTTCTAAAGAATCTCATAAAGTTGTCTCTTCTTTTGTCGCCATACATTAACCTTCTTTTGCAAACTGCACACTAAATCTAAGTTCATTTAAAAAAATACTAAACTACAACGACAGATTATCATTAATCTTGTAGAAATGATGTATGCAGAACAGGACTTAGAGCTCTTTTCTTTAGGCAAACTAGTGACTGAAAGGCTACAGCAGTGAAACGATAGTAGTTCGGTGACTGAAATTCCTGACTGCATGAGTTTTCTTAGAATGGCCTTAATTTTAAAGAAATATTTTATCTACTTCGAAACGATGCGGCATAAGTCTTTTATCTTTTTGCCATCATAAACTAACCTTTAGTAAACTGTATATCTTAATATATTTTTTTTCATAAAATTTAGCAATTACAATCACAGATTAGCAATACTCTTGAAGAAATGATGTAAGCTAATCAGCAGCTAAACGCCTAAAACCATGAAACAGAAATAGTGCGGCTCCAGTACCATTCTCGATGACTGATATGTCTAGTTAGGTGAGTTTCCCATGATTCCCTTCATGAGTAACATATATATGTGTGTGTGTGTGTGTGTGTGGTTGCTGTTTGCTTAATTTTAAAAGTATGCACTGTTTTTGAGTCGCGCGTAAAGTTACATGTCAAATAAAACATTCTATTGCTAGTTAATTAGGGAGTGATCGATTGCGGTAGTTCAGAATTCAGTTATTCCTATTTCTATCATGATGGAAACAAAATCTTTGCATTTTTTACTTGGCAGTAATACTTCCTTCTCTGAATGCTGTAAAGTTGGACCAATATTCACAAGGCGTCGGCAGAATCGCCGTTGTAGAAAATTGTGCGTAAACTTTTAAGTTCTATTCCTTTATACGTATACTTCTAACATCTAATTCTCCTGTTAGGCATCAGATTTTCTATTATAATTTTAAAGTAATAATTTTTTTTTTAAACAAAAGAAAGAAAATGCAAATAAAGCGTTTATACTTGTTTTCCAAGTTAAATAACGTTTAACTGTAAACAACATTATAGAAGTTATGAAATAATAAATTTGAAGATATTCGGTAGTCATAGTTGTGATGGAGCTGTGCTGGCTGTAATTAATTAGGTACAAACCAACGGATTCTTTGCCTAAATTCTCTTTGCCTATATCATTATACTCTGCTGATCATGTGACTATAATGATAGCGATATATTTCTAAAACCATTTACATCAACTTACATCTTATATTGCATAATGTAGTGAATATTGAGTAATTTATATTTTTCAAACTTACATAAATAAAACATAGAATTATCTTAATCATTTCTAATAGTGTACTTGGAATTACAGTTTGATTTTTAATGCTTCCCACCAGAAAACTTAGATACTTATAGCAAATGCTGAATAGCATAACTTTATCAGAAAGAAGAGGATCCTAATTTTAAATTATTAAAGCATAGAAGGAGTCAAATGAAACAAGTTACGACTTCTCACATTTGTGTACCTCACATTACCAAGTACTGCTTCCCACATTTGTAATCGACATTATAAAACTATTTAAAGAAGATGAAGAATTAGAATAGAAGAGAAACACGTCAATGGGACAATCAAAGTCGCTGAAACAACCTTGTATTTGGCATACTAGAATTTCTAGGACTAGAAATTCTGTTCTCCTGATGAGGAGGGACCTGTAGCTGCCCTCGAAATCGATTGAGTGTTTTAATAAATGTACGCCAAATACAAGATTGTTTCAGCGATTTTGAAGATGAAGAATATTAAAAAAAATCTGACACTTCAAAGAGTATGAATTAATTGGTATTTTTACAGAATTAGAGCTTTTAGGAAACCAGTATAGTTGACAATAATAAAGGCAATGATAGTAAAAACTCAGTTTTTTTGATAAAAATAAAAAACATTTTTATAAAAATAAAAATGGCGAGAATAACGCAACGCCGCAGAATACAGCTCTCAAAAGAATCAAATTAGCAACGTGTCCTTCAGCAGACGTAACAGGCTCTGATTCTACCTTCTAAAACCTTCCTTTAACACTTTCAGAATTACTGTTTTTTTCTCCCTGAAGTTTTAAAGTTTCTCAAAATATCATGAATGAGGAGTATTTTCTTAATTATAATTTAAAAATGGCCCTTTAACTTTGTACCTTCACTCCTTTTTTTCCAATATACATCCAACCCATAATCAGATGCATTAGAATCCGGCAAAAAGTTTCATGTGTAAGGAATTGGCAAACCATCTTTATATATGGAATTTTATGCCCATAACGCTGAGAGGGTTAAATACGATCTCCTTTCTACGTCACTGAAATACACCTGAGTTAGAACTTTACATTTTGGCAGGAAAATAGAAAACGAGAAGGACAGAAAAGCAAATTAACATAAAATAACTGGTTAGCGAACTAAACGAAGACAATTCCCTGCGGGAATTTAATAAAGGTCTTTAACGACCTCGTTAAGAACTTGAACTACCTCTGAGCCTATAAAGTATTCCCCCCCCTTCTTAGCATGCCTTCGTGGTGTAATGGTCAGCACACTCGGCGCGTATTCGCGAGGTCCGAGGTTCGAGTCCCGGAGAGGGCATTGCGCATTTTCCACTATTCCTGCTTAAAAATAACCTAATGACTCTACAAGGCAACTTCTTAAAATAACCCATAGCGTAAGTTAAACTAATTAAATTTTAAATTTACGTGATAAAGACCTGAATCTTGCACACATTTCTTTCATTTACAATATTTCAGCTGCTGAACGTCTTCCAGAGATCTGGAAGGAAAAAGACTTTAGCAGAAAAAATCAAAACATTGCACTACATTACTTCAATTTAAATTATCTCTTCTAAACCCTTTTCTTATTTACACGAATCATTTAATATTTCCGAAATTTCATACCACGCATGTATTCTATCAATAAAATCTCTTCCCCATTGCTCTCCAGTAAATATGCACTGTTAACGTCGAGCTATAGTGTCTTTTGTATAAATAGCACAAACTCTAATGTCTAACATATAACTTACATTTTAGAAATTCGGACTCATTAAACCCCAAAAACACCTTTCTTTGAAAACCGAACCTAATGTGCTAACAAAATGCGTGATTTAAACTTTTGTGTTGGCTGGAGAGCGTAATCTTATGCACACAGCTAGCGTTTTTGCTTATACTTAAATTTCTTTTAATTAACTAGCTTGCATTTAAACGTCTCATTTAGACTATACCATTTCATTCTTACAGCTATACAAGTTTATATTTACTTAAGCACATATATTTAACAATACTTTCCCTAACGTTTCTTCACATCAGTCTCTCAGACTAAAATGGAGTCCCTGTTTCGAAACTGAAACAATACATATGTATAAAAATAATTGCAATTTAATTGCCGAACTTCTTGTTACTTGAAACAAGTGAAATAATTTCACTTGATGCAAAATTCAAAATAGAATGGCAAACCTTTTCCTTTTGGGGAGAAAATAAATATCTACTTATCTTTCACTTTTTCGGAAGTCCTCCATTCGTTTGCTCACGAACTCTTCCCACGTTTGAAAAAGGCTGGCTTGCAGTATACGAAACGTTGAACATCCTTTGAACGTTCTCGTTGCCTCCTAGACTCCTTTCTTTTCGGCTGCTTTCTTGGCGTCTTGTCTTTTCTAGATATGGTTCCTTCCTTATTCATTTTGAATTTAAACCGTAGTGTTGGTTAACTGTCTTTTCCTATCACGAACGTGCAATTTAGAAGTCAACTGTGCTCTCCGCTGTTCCACGCTGACTCCGAATTTTTTTTTTGGGGGGGGTCCTTCCTGAAAAACATTTTTGAAGATTTGCATCTCATTGCAGTCAAAATGTGGCTTGATCTGGTGCACATTCGCAACTGTCTGCTCCCGATTTCTATATTTCCATTTGATTAAATTTCCTTTTAAAATTGGATCATTATCGTCCAACACTTCTGAAACAGCCTCAAAAAGCAAAGATATATCCTGGCAAACATAAAACTTTTGGCAGCCAGCATATTTCAGTGAGAAGGAATAACCGATGAATGTTTTCATTTTTTTTCCACAGAACTGCGGAAATAAACTAGAATTCAAGGCGTTACTCTAAATGTCATTTGCGGCGTTTAGGTCTAATTGAAGAATTTGGGACAGTCTACCGCTCAGATATTTTGCACCTTTATGCTGTCGATGGATGACGCAGTAAATTGCGAACACTTTGGGTATATTTTGTTTTAAATGGCTTATAAAACCACGACAGCATCCAAACATGTAAAGTGCTTCATCTGCTGTTACTAACATTTTATTTAATAGCGGGATCGCTTTTTCCATTAAATAATCTCTCAAAATATTGAATACTTATTCACCCTTAATGTATGTTCATCTTTAATATATTTCTTTTAATGCATTGATTTACTTTTAATATGTGCATTCAATCACCTTTAATGTAACTGCTATTTGAGAGAGCTTTGAGCTGTCTCAAATAGCAGTTCTTCATGGAGTTCTTGCTCCATAACATAACGAACAACCACCTGCCCATGTGACTGACAACGGAATACCTGGATTGTTTTGTTTTTGATAGCCTTATGCAGCTTATCAAGCCTTTCGGTGTACCGTTGAGCATTGATGGGGACGTGCGGTTCCCTGAACTCCAGTAATAGGAGACCCTGAATGTCGAAAAATGCCGTTAACATCACCTTTCCGGCTGAGTGCTGAGTTTTGAATTTGTTGGGCCTAGTCGAGTCGGAATGTTTCCATTGCATGCTGACGACTTCGCTTCCGGTTCGAAGTGGTGACACCAGGTTTCATCCCCTGCCACTGTGTGCTGAAGGAAGTCGTCACCATCAGCCGTGTAGCGCACCAAATGCTGTATACTGAGGCCCATTCGCTATTTGTTGTGGTGGTCAGACAGTATATGCGGGGTACCCATTGGCAACAAACGTTTCGATACTTCAGAATATTGCTGAAAATATTGTGAACAATACGTTTACAATACGAACAATACGGAAACGTTTAATTCATTTGCAACGTCACGAATGTTTCAACATCGATTTGCCTTTATTGCCGTGTCAATGTCCGTAATCAGCTTATCTGTCACAACATTGTGCGCCTGACCGGGCCGCGGCAAATCCGTTCTCTCCTGAAGAACTTCGCTAAACATTCTAGCCCACCTCGTCACCGTGGATTTCGACATACACGTGTCTGCGTACACAGCCACCATTCTTCGATCAATGTCCACCGGCTTACACCCTTCCAGTGTTAAAAACTTAATTACAGCTCGCTGATCCGTTTTCGACGCAGTTGCATCCACACCAGCCATTTTTGAATGAATGCCACGTCCTTACGACTGATGTTAGCACACATCTCCTTCCGCACACACATGCGTGGTACATACAGCTTCACTATGCGTTTGTTTCACGAAACTCCAGTGCCAACATTTCGCATGCGGCGCTTAGAATCACTTTCATTTGAACACGCCTTATAATAATGGTCCGACATTCATTACTATCATATAAATAACAGGCTACACTAAGCCTCTAGCAATCAATTAAGAGTCTGTTTAGACTGATTCGCTTAGTACCCAGTGATTTTAATCTGCGCTGTAACAAAGATTTTGATGTGATCATCTCACGGATTTCGGCGTTACATGTCGCATCTTTGTGGGCTGTTTTTAGCTAACTTCCGTTTCATTTGTAAACTGTTAGCATCTTATGCTGAAATGAATGCTCAATTCTTCTTTCTTTATTCGGCTCTTTTTATTTAAGGAGATTTTGAAAAATTCAAAATCACATACGTTACGAAGCCGATAACACATATGACTGAAAAAACACTGACACCGTTGTAGACACGGTTTAGATCATAGATTCCAGACATGGTCTATATGGACCCACGGGAGTCTACTTCAACCTGAAAGGGTCCATTTCAACGAAAGAAAAAACTGGGGGGTGCATGAGATGTAAATAAATGTCTGCAAGACTGGATTCCATTTAAGCAGTTTATCACCAAAATTTAGGCATTCCGTAAATGCCGAAATGCTCTTAACACAGATTTTACGTATATATACTTACTTATATGACGAACTACTTTTATGTTAATTAAGCATATTTCATTAATTTGTGTAAGAAGGGACCTATTCGCTTTATGGTCATAGTTTGCAAATGCGATGCCAGTAGAACGCGCTGTTCGCATACCCACAGGAGCAATACTTGCTCAGACATGTACCAGAGCTTTGCAAGGACGGCACAGACTTGTATCATTTTGGCTTACCCGAACTTGTGTTTAATTAGTCAACTATAAATACGAGTGTCAGATATAAGAACTACATTTGTCTTTCTGAAATCTGAGAAGGGAAAATATAAGCAAATGTTTTTTAAAATATAAATAGGTAATTTGGTGCATACAAGGGAAACAGATTCACTTTCTTTCAGTTTTGAGTTATATTTGCAATCCCGCGTAATTTCTAAAATTTAAAGTGAACGCGTATAAAAATAACTCTAAAGGTAGTTCTGCGAATTGTTTATGTTTTGTGGCGTAACAAACATTAACAATTCGCTTCCCGCTTTGAAACCAATACAGTATTTTGCATTATAACGAGTATAACCCAGTTTCAGAGTGAGTCCGTAGTTAAGTTTTGCTTTCGAATGGATTAAGACATTTTGTAGTGAATATAAGGCGGGAATTTAAATTTTTTTCAACACCTTAGTATAAGGTAAATTTTGTAGAGTAACTTTATTTAGTAAGTAATGCAACATGACAAAAATAAGGCTTTGACTTAAGAAAACACCCTGAATACTAATTCGAGAACAAAATAAAGTTTTACAACGGATATCACTTTTGATTTGCTATGTGTTATCAAATTTAAACAGCTTCATTTTGTCCAAGAGAATTGCTGTTAAACATGGCTGAATCTAAAAGGAAATGTAGGCAGTATACCGCTGATAACTTAACCTTCTGCGCGACAATGCGACGCCCCATATCACCCGGGTGTGTGCCGAAGCATTGGCCCGTAAAAAGTGGGAAGTCTTGGAGCATCCAGCTTACAGTCAGATCTGTCACTTTGCGACTATCATATCCTTGGACCGCTGAAGAAAAGCCTAAAGGGTCAACGCTTTCAGTCCGACGAGGACGTAAAGGCTGCAGTTATGAACTGGTTCCATGATCAACCGACAATTTTCTTCGCGGACGGAATTCGTAACCTTCCCAAGCAATGGAACGCCTGCCGTAACGCAACGGGTGGTTATAAACATTCAATGCATTTCAATCATTCAACACTGCTGTTCCTATCTATGTATGTGTCTCATTTCTGTCGCTACACATCTCATAGATACACACCTCGAATCACTTTCATTTGAACGCCCCTTATATATGAATCTTCTAAAAAAATTGATACTAAAGGTTCGAAAGCGTGCTTCCTGGAAACTTTCAAAATGTCGCTAGAGCTCAGTTGTAGTTTTTACCCCATAGTTTTTTGTCTTTCTTCAGCTAAATATACAAACTTTAATTCAGTTTATTAAGAATTATAGTGAAACCTCGATAATCCGATGTAACTTTGTAAGGTTTTATTTAAACTAACAAAGTTTTATTTTAATTTAAATCTTTCTATCTCTTCTCATTTTCAACTTCCCGTTAGACGAAGCGCGCGTTTTTAGCTTTATGCTAATTTGAAGTGGAGCCAAGTTCTATTTAAACCAGAGGTAGAAACCTCTCAGTGTGAGAGAGCTTTTAGTCTCAGATCACGGTCACTCTATTCGACGTTCTCTTGACTAGCTAGCATTTAAATTCTAAGCTATAGCGCTTTACGTGATTGCTTATTGAAATAAATCCAAGTTCGTCAGTATTAGTAAATCTTGCTACGCACCATTTAGTTAGAGGCGAACCTCGCGTATACCTCTGCGAGCAACGACTATTTAAGTTCTATTTAGCTTTAGTTTAAATATTATTTAATTGTTCATTTTAGACCAAAGTGTGGTTACTCTCTGTATCCCTCCCGAGTTGGGAAGTGGTTTGTAAATAATAGTAATTTAATAAAAGAGGATTTTAAATCCCTTTCAAGTGCAGTTATTCTACCACTGAATCACAGTATCTACTCCAGAACATAGCCGCATTCAGCTCCCTGTTCTAGATCAGGACTTTAAGCTGTTACGAAGATGTTTTCCAAGAATATGCACCGAACATTCAGTCATGACACTGGCGTCCGAAGAAAAATAAGAGGATGGCCTGAAAGACAAGAAAACGAACCTGAGATACCTGCTGTACCTGTCCAGAACCCTGAGATAGCACCTCCTGGCCTAGAAGGATTTGGCTACATCGTACAAACCATGCGGGCAGCCATGAAGCCAGCGGCAAGCTTTGACGGCAAGTCAGCCGTAATTAACTTCCTGGAAAAGCTAGACTCCCACTTCATGCTATATCCAGTGCACGAATTTCAGAAAATCACTCTTGCCACCAGCGCTTTGAAGGGCCAAGCGCTAAATTGGTTAAAGTGTATCGGAAAGAATCTCTTGGGGGAACAAGGAAGCCCCACATATACGTATGAAAATTTTAAAAATTCCTTGGTGAAAGCATTTCCTGTAGTACGAGATCGAGCCAGACTGGAGGCAGAACTTTTTAGTCGCTATCAAGAAAAAAATAGAAGATTTGTCAAATTTTATTTTGAGAAAAATTCAAGTTTTCAAGCTTTTGTATGGAAGTCGCACGGATCCTGAAATTATTCAAATTATACTTCCTAGGCTACGGCCCCAAGTTCAAGATTTCATCGAACTAAGAAACCCAACGACGTTAGACAGATTATTTGAGCTCGCAATACAATTTGAAAGCCGAAGAACAGCAGACAACAAACGACGTCGCCAATTTGAGCGAAGAAATCAGCGGAGTTCGCCAAGACCCCAGCAGAACCAAAACAAGAGTTACGGGAATAAGACGAAGCAATGGCCGAAGAAAGACGTGTCTCCTAAATCGAGCGGCGAACGAAGAGAATTCAATAGAAGAACAAGCAAAGATGCCGAGGGCAACCAGAATAAAAAAAATTTAAACTGAGATGGATTTCTTCGAGCAAGGTGAAGAAGTCCGAAGTCGCGCAAAATCCTTCCATAATTAACTTAAACACCGTGGTCGTGAAGAATTTGAGTTTACCGAAGATCGAAGTTTTGATTAACAACATACCGGCGACGGCTCTGTTAGATACAGGAGCCCAAAGCAGCTTTATCTCAGAAAGATTTTTCAAGAAGCACTTTCGCCGTTACAGAATTATTAGTGCAAGAGACACGGATGTCATAGCGGCCCAAGGAGAGAAGTGTAGCTGTTTAGGGAAAGTGTTGTTCTTCGTGCGTATCAACGACGAGCAGGTAAAAATTTTATTTTATATTGTGCGAAACCTGCAAACATGTATAAATCTGGGTGTGGATTTTTTTAGATTGGCAGAAGCGAAACTAGATTTCAAATTGGGAGAGTTAACGCAAAATATGAAACCAATAGCAATCAAGAATGATAAGCCCCCCCCAGCTAGACTTGCCGCACTTACCGGCAGAAGAACAAGAAAAACTGCAGCGCGTGGCAAGTGAATTTTCAAATTTATTTAGCGATGTACCGGGTTTCATACAGGTCGTAAATCATATTATTGAAACGGGGGATGCTCAGCCAGTTTGGCATAGACATATCGCTACGACAAAGTTAAGAGGAAATAATTGAATGCGATATTAAAGACATGTTAAAAAATAAAATCATCACGCCGATTTCTAGCAGTTATGCTAGCCCAGTAGTTTTATGCAAGAAAAATAATGATTATCCGAATACGCACCCGAAGCGGTGGCGTTTTGCTATAGATTATCGCAAGTTAAATTCCGTCACAAAGTATCCCGTATATCCTCTGCCGATAACCGAAGAGATAATTCGAAATATTTCCTCTACAAAGTACATGACCACATTAGATCTTACGAGTGGCTATTTTCAGATTGGGGTAAAACCCGAAGACGTCCCCAAAACCGCGTTCATAACTAAGTCTGGCACGTACGCATTTCTTAGAATGCCTTTTGGTTTATCCGGCGCGCCGGCAACTTTCCAAAGATGTATGGACATCGTCTTAAGACCAGTCCTTGGTAAAAGCACTTTCATATATTTAGACGATATTATAATTACGAGTAGTACTCTAGAACAACACTTACAAGATTTAAGAAAAGTATTTTCATTGTTAAACGAAGCTGGTTTAAAGATAAATGCGTCTAAATGTAAATTTGCCGCAAAAGAGTTACGTTATTTAGGATTTAAAATTTCCCAAAAGGGAATCGAAACGGATCAGTCAAAAATAGTAGCCATTAGAAATTATCCTGTTCCTAAAACAGCGAAGAAATTATCGTCGTTTCTCGGGATGTGTTCATATTACCGGGCTTTCATTAAAGACTTTGCAAAAATAGCTGAGCCACTGCTAAAGTTGAAAAGAAAAAAAGCTAGGTTTTCGTGGTCAGCAGAAGCCAACTTGGCGTTTCAAAAATTGAAAGACGCATTGACTCAAGCTCCCGTCTTAAAATTTCCAGAAGGGGATAAAGGATTAGAGATTTCAGCGGACGCTTCAGATTTCGCGATTGGTGCAGTGCTTTCCCAAAATGGTCAGCCCGTGGCTTTTTTCAGCCGAACATTAAATGAAACCCAGAGAAACTATTCCGCAACAGAGAGAGAAACTCTCGCAGTGTTAGCATCAGTACAGAAATTTCGTGTGTTCTTTGGAAGTTCTCCAGTAACTGTATATACCGACCACGCGGCGGTCACTAGACTCTATTCTGGAAAAAATTTATCACCCAGATTAATAAGGTGGGCTCTTAAATTACAGGAATATAATCTAATAATTAAACATACGCCGGGAAAAGAAAATGTTGTGGCAGATGCTTTAAGCAGAATTAATTTAGATGAAAATGGAAATACAGTTAAAATAGCCATGCTGACATCCAAAGTATTAGATTCTCGTGAAACAGTAATAGCCGAATTGGGAAAAGATCCGGAGTTCAAAAATATATACAATTATTTGGCCGACCCTGAGAATTTCAGTCATCCGGATATTGTGCCGATAAGAAATAGGGCCGCAAATTACGAAATAATTGATGGACTTTTATTTTATACGAAAACGACTAATGAGAACCATGAATATAGACCGGTTATCCCAGCTAGCATTAGACTGAATGTATTAGAGGAGTTGCACGATTGTGCCATTTCGGCCCATTTAGGTATAAGAAAAACTGTCCAAAGAGTTCGCGAGGCAGTTTTCTTTCCAGAACTGCAAAAGTTTACTAGGGCGTTGTTCAGTCGTGCCCAACATGTCTATTTAATAATTATGTTAATTTCCACCCGGCCGGGTTCCTAAATAGTGTTGCAACGATTTATTGGGACCTTATCCTAGAAGTAACGTTAACAAAAGCCGATATCTTTTATTTATAGTGGACCATTTTAGCAAATGGCTAGAGTTGATGCCGTTAAAACGCGCGTCTGCAAAAATTGTAGTAGATTCAATTCTAAATAAGCATATTTTAAAATACGGGGCGCCCCTAAAAGTTATTTCCGATAATGGTCCCCAGTTTGTTAGTAATATTTTTGAGGAAATGTGTGCAAAACTGGGCATACGTCACCTAAAGATGGTCCTGTATCGTCCGTAGTCAAACATAGCGGAACGAGTTAATAGAAATGTAGTGAAAATCATTCGAAGTTACGTTAAAAATTACCACTCTACCTGGGATAGCTATATAAATGAATTTTCATTTGCCCTTAGGACCGCCAAACACGATACTACACAAAAAACACCCGCTGAACGGTTTCTTGGAAGAAAAATTTTGACACCCTTAGATAAACTTTTCTTTGTCCAGGAAAGGGCAGAAAAATTTAAAATGACTGACATCCAGAAAGTGATACGGGCAGCATCGGGTAACATGGAAATGGCCCAGAGGAAACAAAAATCATATTATGACCAAAAGAGAAGAGGGGTCGAGTACAATGTGGGAGATGAAGTATTGAAAATTAAGCATGCCTTGTCAAATGCCCCAAAAGAAAGCGTGGGGAAATTTTTTCAGCGTTTTGAAGGTCCGTTCATCATCGAGAAAGTTACACAAGCAGTGGTAGTATAAAGAAGAAACGACGGGCAGAAAATTACTGCGAATGTTGATCAGATAAAACCTTTCTACCGCCGTAATAAAATGGAAATGTTTAAAAAATTTTTCCAGGATCCGAGGCAACCCATTCTCAGGGAAAATGTACTTAAGCGAAAACAGCAGGAACCAGCAACAATGGCATCGAAAAGACAGAAAAAGAAAGCTCCCCCTCAACAAAGTAGAAGAAATAAGAACCAAAAATGTGGATTTAAATGAAAGACGGACGATGCAGGTGCAAGTAATAAAAGACCAAAGCAGAATGTGCAAGGAAAAGCCCAAAGTAGCCAAGAGGACTGCGGAAACATCGGGGAGGTGCCTGAGAAGCAAGCAGCCTCGTTTGCAGGCTGAAGATCAACGTCCCGAATGCAGCAGGAACCAGGAGCAGCGACGAACGAGGGCCCAGGAGCGAAGGGCTCAGTCCAGCAAACGGCCAGCAGATCACCTTCCTCCTCAGCGCAAGTACACCAGGATGGAACGAGGGAATTATAAAAGGAAAAGAGATGAGCAACAAGCTGGATATGACCAACATCCAAAGGCAATGAAACTGGCCCAAACTTCAACTTACCCAACTTTCAAGGATTGGGCCAAGAAAAGGATGGCTGACCACAACAAGATAAGTAGTATTTCTTATTCCAACGTTTAGTTAATTTTCGACTGTACTGCAAGTTGCAGGGTCCATTTTACATCAAGCTAGGTTGAGTTTTACGCCAAGTGGGCGATAAATAATTACTTATCTTGCAAAATGTTTTTGTTTAAAAATTGTAATTCTGCAAAGACTTAAAATTACTTAATGTGTGTAAAGTAGATTCTGAAGCATTGTAAATAGATTAATTTTGTAAAAGCAATGAATTGCTGAAAAAAAAATGTCAACTAAATGATTTTGTATTATGCTTTGTCGAAAGACTTGTAAAATGTCTAGAATGAAAAGTCGGTAAAAGGAAGAACACGATTTAGTCTATGGACTATTATTTCAGTGTAATGTGATGTTTCAGAAAAGTACCTTGAGAAAAGAATATTAAGCACTTGCTGTAAACTTAGAAATTTAACCTACATTTGTATTTCATGATTGCTATGAAATTGTTAAGTTTCATAAAATATAACAAATGGTATTATGCTATCAATGCACGTTAGGTGCAAAGTCAGTGTGAATGAAGCATTCTATGTGCAAACTGCGAATTGTATGCATGAAAAGTTAAAGTTTGAGTAAATTTAGAATGCATAGGCTCTTCACCAAATACACTTAAAGTGTTAGACATGAAACTAGTTAGAACCTCAGGTTTAGCTGGTTATAGGGCGTTTTTTGAGGTCTCGTATGTCAAGTTCTAACTAATGTTAGTCGATCGTAGGTGGGAGATTTGAACACCCCCGAACACAGAAAAACCCGCAATTGCGGTTTGCTTTTCATCCAACACCGGTGAGAGAGCATTGGGGGAAGAATTTAATTTTGCTTGAATGTTAATGTGTGTGTGCGAATTTACACGGGTAAGAAAATAAAGCCTGTTACCTAGAAATTACTGTTATTATGTTGTACTAAAATTTCTTTCGTTCCAGATTTTACTGGAAGGAGTAAGATGTAGATGAAAAAATATACAAAAAAATGAAGAGTTATGCACAAAGCAAGTTTCGTCTGTAAATTTTTCGCCAATAACTATTGTTTTGTAAGGGTTGGCCTAAGTTTAGAAGAGTTAAATTTTGAGTATTTTGTCTTAGAATTTCAAGTTTCAACATGGTCCGTTTGGACCACAGTAGTTCAAAGTTTGCAATTCTGGCGGGAAGTATGTAAGGTTTTAGTTAAACTAACAAAGTTTTATTTTAATTTAAATCTTTCTATCTCTTCTCATTTTCAACTTCCCGTTAGAAGAAGCGCGCGTTTTCAGCTTTATGCTAATTTGAAGTGGAGCCAAGTTTCTATTTAAGCGATAGGTAGGAACTAGTCAGTGTGAGAGAGCTTTTAGTCTCAGACCACTGCTGCTCTGTTCGACATTCGCCTGACCAGCTAGCATTTAAATTCTAAGCCATAGCGCTTTACGTGATTGCTTATTGAAATAAATCCAAGTGCGTCAGTATTAGTAAATCTTGCTACGCACCATTTAGTTAGAGGCCAACCTCGCGTATAGCTCTGCGAGCAACGACTATTTAAATTCTATTCAGCTTTAGTTTAAATATTATTTAATTGTTCATTTTAGACAAGTGTGGTCTTTACTTTCTGTATCCCTCCCGAGTTGGGAAGTGGTTTGTAAATAATAGTAATTTAATAAAAGAGGATTTTAAATCCCTTTCAAGCGCAGTTATTCTACCACTGAATCACAGTATCTACTCCAGAACATAGCTGCATTCAGCTCCCTCTTCCAGATCAGGACTTTAAGCTGTTATGAAGATGTTTTCCAAGACTATACACCGAACACTCAGTCCTGAAACTTGGCCACAATTATCCGAGATTATCGGCCACAATCCCATCGGATAGGCGAAAACTCGTTTAAGAGAGGTTAAATTTTAAATAAAGCCAATCTCTTTTTTTTTTCCACAAAATTTTCTGAAATTCTTTATTTGAAATTGCAAAAATAAGTAAACGAGTGAAACTATTCATGTTTTAGTAAACTGTATACGAAACCTATTTATTTTATAGGTTTCTGCACAGTTTATGCCTCCATTTAGAGTCGGGAGACTTGGTGTTCCAGTAAAATAACACCAGTTCGGGAGAAGCTTTTAAACAAATATTTTTATTAAAACTTTAGTCTAAATATATTAAATATTTATTCAGTTCTTTTAATAACAGATGTCACCCCCCTACTGTTTGCGGGATTATAACAGAACACAAGAACTAAGGAATTACAGAAATTTCATATTAAAATATAAAATTCATAAATATAAAATTCACAAAGTTCACCTCTAAGCTTTGCCTTCGACTTAACGCAATCAAGCACGGCTAGCAAAGGCTACAGCCAGTTTACTTGTGTAAACGCCTGCACTTTAAAGCTTGTGACTTGAACCCCAATTCAAGTCACAAGTTGGGCGAAAATAGTAGTGAGACGGTCAACAGCCAAAAGCTCTCTCCTAATTTTAAGAGGTGTGTTTTTATACTCATTAACTAATCTGCATCTAGATAGGAGAAGACGAAAGTGAAAATAATAGTATAGAAAAAAATAATAAGTGGTCAATAAACATAACACCCCACAATTATTTTATTAACAGATAAAATGTGTTTCTTGAATTAACAAATATTCCATATAGTATTTTATTTCGTGACAAAATAATATTAATATCAAGAAATAAAATAAGATATAGATTTTTTGTAAAAACTAAAATAAGCGAACTCCTTCAATATTTATACAAATTTTGAAGTTTTGTCAAACTTCTTGCGTGAGTTTTTATGAGATTTTTTTTAATATTTACGACAGTCCTGTGATTTTATCACTTCCTTCGTGATCATGCCAGTTTTTTTTATCAACAAAAATCCAGAGGAGAAACATCAAGACGTTGCTTTAAATACTATTAAAGAGCTTTGCTCAGTGCCTCAGAATCTGTTAATGCTCAAGCTGTAAAACAGCTGAATACTGATAATTCGAGAGAAGATAATTCAACAGAGACCTGGACTGGTAAAGAACAGGCAAACAGAAGTTTTATTGTACTACAATATAAAAAAAGGAATTATATACATAGAAACGCACAAAATCATGCATGAAATAGACTGCAAATTGCATTAAAATAAAGTACGAAATAAATAATGAATAAATAAACATTTATATTCCAGACCAACTGCCTGTTTCGTCTTTAACTGCGCCTCGCAAGCTTCTTACGTACGACTGACTCGCTTGCAAGAAAGAGTTTTTTTGTTTTTCGAAATGTATTTTGAAACATAAATTGTGCGAAGACATGGTCCCTTAACAATCAGTAATTTAATTCCTTAAATTGCACTTTGTGTATAATAATTTAATCAACTTCAATTTGTTCACGGTGTTCTAATCGACACATTAACAAACAAAATGTCAAACAACTCCATTTCTGCGATGGTAATTTTAGTTCAGGTAATGGTGATTACAACAGCATAACATACATATACTTAGGTCATTAAAAGTAATGACTTCCGTTTATTGTTTTTCTCTCCCTCTCGTTCTTCCTCTCGTTTATTTCAGGCAGTTTTTGGTTACAGTTCTGCTGTGTAGCCTCATTTCTTCTTAATGACCACAATTCAGTTTTCGGAAGACTTACATACCATTTTATTTAGTTCTAAGATGGTTTGGATAGCCGTTGAAGAAACCTGTTTCAAGAAGATAAAATGCTGGGCATGCAGCAGCTTTTTCAATTTGGTGTTACGGAAATTTTGACGTTTAACTCATGTTTACATTTTATAAGAAATAAAATAAAATTTCAAACTTCTATTTGGTCAAGAGATCTATTCCCACGGGCAGATATTATTTAAGGTTGAAAATTAATTGCCATTCTGTGAATAAATCCCGTCATTTTGTGCAATTTCTGCATAATTTTCGGAATCATTCACCGTTATAAGCTGCAATCATACTTTTTCGTTTTAGAACTCTACCATTCCTGGTGATTCCTTAGTAATCTTAGATACAGGCCATTATTTGTTTCATCTAAGTTTGTGCATGTTAAAAACTAAGTGTTCTGGGGCGGATGGATTTTCGAGAGCGATTTCAACGCAGATTCAATATCTCTAAATCTTGTTTCGTCTCAGTAGCGATTACACGAGACAGAAATCTTTTACCTTCATTAGCAAATCTTCGTTTCAATAATGTTATATCAAGAATGAAAGGCCCATGGGCAAAAACGATTCCTTCCTTCAAAACTTCTGTCAAAATACGGAATATTTGCAGGGTACTTTTCCCTCTTTACCGCGAGTATTTGTGGTGTAATTTGAAAGCACATCAGGCTAGCAATCGGGAGGTGTTTTGTTCAAATCTCGGCGAGGGCATACACATTTCTTCACTTTCCTGGCTCCGAAAAATGCTTAATGCTCAGTCCACTGACTCCCGAACTAAAAGGTGGTGGAGGATAATTCGCCACTACAGTGATTTTGCGACTGGGTCCCCTTCTCCCCAGTCACCCTTTAAAAGAGAAATATTTAACGCATTTTCTCCCTCCTTACAGCATGCTTCCGTGGTGTAATTCGAAAGCACGTGCTGCTAAGACTCGGATTGTCCGGAGCTCGAATCCAGGCAGGACAATACGCATTTTTTTCACGTCTCTTTCACCAAAATAAAATGATCTATAGATATTAATGCTGGTGAAATCTCTGTAGTTTGTAACATTTTCTTGCATGCTACTCAGAGATCTGTAGTTTGTAACATTTTCTTGCATGCTACTCAGAGATCTTCTTTCTTTCTACTCCGAAACAAATATTACATTTTCTTGTCTGAAATAGCTGAATACCGACAGTTCAACTAGGATTCAAATCTCGGCGAACCAGCTAGCTGCATGAAAGTTTTCTGGGTTTTTGCTCTTATGTATCGTGGATACGAACCGTCTTCCCTTGATACGTCATAAGCAGAGAGTTCTAGTTTTGCCTTAATCAATTTACATACTTGTGAAAGCAGACTTTCCCATTTTCACTCTGAATTCCATTTCGACAGTGGCAACGGACATCGGCTAAAAGGTCTATAAATAAACCGGTTTAAAGTTCTTTCC
>KK118050.1:77802-90454 GCA_000611955.2 Stegodyphus mimosarum | reverse complement strand
TTCCCTCTTTAGTGTTATGCTCGCACTTGTGAATGAAGGCTAAAAGACATGACGGGTAACGTTTTTCCACGCCGATCCGGGGCCACAATTTTTATCAGCCTGTATTTGTGCTTCTCTATATAATTACTACTCTCATACCTGTGAACGTGTTTAATATTTATCATCATGATTTTCCTGGTCTCTTGCACTGCTAGGATGAAGAAAAATTCGTAAATTCAGAACTGAATCCAGTAGCAAATTCTTTTTCCCATAGTCACAAGATCTACGAAGCACCGCATTTTGTTAAGAAATAGCTAGATATTTTTCTTTCCCACGGAATCCTATGATATTCTGCAAACATGACATAGAAATTTAGCTATTGAGTTTGGCGATGTTTAAAAAATTTACTTTCTTCGATGCCCTGTTCTACGACGCACTTTCGAGTGTCATTATCTGACGGGTATTATTTAGGTTTCTTGTGATCAAATATGTATCTAAATTTCCCCTACGGCATTTATGCTGTACATAGGTTAGTCAATATACTCTCCTAGCCACCGAATATGCGACACCCTGAAGGAAGCATGCAAATAACATGAAATTTACATTAGCGGAGGATTTACATGCATTAGCGGAGGTGAGATATGCAAATCATTGGAATTTCAGCTCAGACGCACATCACGCGCACCTGTGGCGCCAGTTCAAAGCGCTATTTATGGCTTGGAGTTTGCGACAATTTCAAGTTCGGCAATTGTGTTTTTCTTGTGGTTTTTTTTCAAAAAAAAAACGATCACTTATGCCTCGTAGTAAACAGTGATCATCGTTTGATCAAGTATCCGAGTTCGACAGAGGAAGCATAATGGCCTACGGAGAGTGTGGATTACCTTTCAGGTAAATTGGTAGTCGTGTTGGACGAAACCAAACAACTGGAATGCGGATATGTGACCGTTGGATGCAGGAGGGTACGACGGACCGACGTGTTCGATGGCATCCACCTCAGTGCACCACTTCACGGACAGGAACATTGTGCGCATGGCAATGACGGATCGCTCAGTCACATCACGAACCATAGCACAGCACATTCAGTCTAAAACGCATCATCCAGTGTCTGCGCGTACAATTCGACGCCGTTAACAGCAGAGTGGTCTGTCCGCATGACGTCCATTGCTTCGTCTACACTTGACACAAAACCACAGACGTCTCCGCCGCCAATCATGCGATGAAAGAAAGATGTGGACGGCAGAATGGAATGATTGCCAGTACTTTAAACAGCCAGCGCTACATCTCCAAGGTACTGCAGCCAGTTGTCCTTCCTTACCTCCAGGGCTTGCCCACAGCGATATTTCAACAGGATAATGCGCGACCACACGTGGCACGCATTGCCCAAGTGTTCTTCGTCAATCGCCAGGTTGAATTGTTTCTCTGGCCGGCTCGCTCTCCGGATCTTTCGCCGATAGAAAACATGTGGTCCATGGTTGGTGAACGATTGACCCAGATTACATCCTAAGTTGCCACATCAGATCAACTTTGGCAACATGGGGAAGTTGCTTGGTCTGCTGTATCCCAAGAACACATCCAAAGTCTCTTTGAATCAATGCCGAGGCGTGTGGCAGAGGTGATCTCCAACAATGGCGGCTACTCTGACTACTGATTCTGGAAGGAACCACACTTAACAGAAGTCTTTAAATTTAATCATTTGATACTTGTTCAACATGTTATCTACTAAAAAAATTTTGTTCTGATATCTCTTGTCTTTCTTGGTGTTGTAATTTGGGTGGCTAGCAGTGTATATCTTTTATCCAATTTTAGGTTATTAAGGCACACCAGAATCAAACTTTAACATTCCCTTTATTCAGGGTTATTGTAGCAACAGTGCAGAGAAATAACTAAGGTATGTATTTCTAAATAATTCCATAATATTTTTATAACGTGACTCAAATTTTGTAACAATAACCTACGCTTCTTGTCTGTTGGTATTTTCCTATCATTTTCACCTGTACCCATTCTTTTAGCTGGGCAGATCATTCAAGAAAACGAATAAACCATCGGAAGACTGTAGTACTATCCATTGCCAGACCATCACAAACCGTATTATATACGTTATGAAGTTATGTTGGAAGTTTATCTCGTAAGCGTTCCATTTCGAAATACTATCTTTGATTTTCTGTAGTCAGAATACCAAATGTCTACAGACACCAATTCAAAAACTGGTCACTTCATTTTGTCATGTTCTAGAAAATTCAAGAGACACTTGCTTTTGGCTCGCAAATGTATGTACGCAGTTTGTCTCGCCGTTAAAGATGATCAGAGATTAATACAGGATTTCTTATAAAAAATGCGAAGCTCATCTCTGAAAACTGATTGAAGGACTTATGGCAGAATCAGATTGTCAAATCTGGAACCCAGCTGGGCGAACGTCAAAACATTTACACCGAAAGAAGTAACAAATGAATTCTACATAAAAGAAAATAATTAAAACTCAGCTATTCTTCTTCATGTATAGTTCAGTCTTAAAATTTCCTGGGATTATGTAGTTAATATTCAGCGCATGAGGATAATTTCTTCATACTTCAATGAATTTTTTAATGTTTTTTAGAATGGCCTTTTAAAACGCTTTAGAATCATTTTATCACCTTTTATGAGGGTCAGTCAAAAAGTTAGTTGCACTGCCTAAGAAAACAAAACAGGTCCAAAATTTTACAATAATTTTATTTATATCTTAAATGTCCATTCAAAATATACTTTTCAACGTAATTACCTCCGTTATTTAAGCATTTGTCGAGGCGTGGTACAAGTGTTTCGATGCCTTCTGCAAAGAAATCCCGTGCAATGTCCGATAACCATTGTTGGACTTGTTTTTGCTTCGGCATCTGAATGATACCGCCGCTTTGAAAGTTCTTGTTTCATGGGATCAAAAGCATAGAAGTTAGGAGGTGAAAGGTCTGGGCTATAAGGAGAGTGATTCCACACTTCCCACCTAAACGTTTTCAGAAAGTCACACGTTTGTTTTGCTGCATGGGGTCTTGCACTGTCATGCAGGAGCACAATGCCGTTCGACAGTTTACCTGGCCGTCGAGTTTTAAGTGATTGTGGCAATCGTTTTAGGGTTTCACAATAAGAAGATGCATTAATTGTGGCACCCTTCGGCATGAACTCTGTGTACACCACGCCTTCTCTGTCGAAAAACGGCGTCATCATCACCTTTCCTGCAGATGGAACAGTTCGTCACGTTGTTCGTGTCGGGGAACTGCAATGTTTCCACTCGAGCGAGCTGCGTTTCGTTTCAGGTGAGAAGTGGTGATCCAAGTTTCATCTCCAGTCACAATTTTGTCCAAAAACTCATTTCCTTCCGTTTGGTAACGTTGCAGAAATGCAAATGCACTTTCAAAACGCTTTCCTTTATGTTCCTCCGGCAATAGACGTGGCTCCCATCGAGCACAAACTTTACGAAATTTAAGGTGATCGGCAATAATTTTATGCACACTTCCATGAGAAATATCCAGTTCATTTGAGATTTCGTCTATCGTTATGCATCTGTTTACAAGAATGCATTCATTCACGCGAGTAGAGATTTCGTAATTTGTTGAAGTTTATGGTCTTCCCTCGCACTCATCGTCGCCAATATCTGTACATCCATTCTCAAACTTGTTGCACCATTTCGCGATAGCTTGACGTGACATTGCATTTTCACCATACACTTCATGCAACTGCCCATAAATTTAAGTGCAGTCGCACCATTTTGCCCACAAAAAACGAATCACTGCACCCATTTCCAATTTGGACGCTATTTGTAGCAATCGAGACATTTTGCAACTGATTATTAGAAAAACTAAACTTGCTTTGGGGAAGCCGCTATGTCACGCGACAAAGGTACATGTCTGAAGTGTTGCCACAGAGTGTCATCCAAACAGTCTTAGACGGAACATATTTACGCAGTGGTGCCACGAACTTTCTGACTGACCTACGTAGAATGCATTTTATAAGCATCTTTTTTATATACATTTCAAAGCGTCGCTCCAGTCGGCGTAGTGGTTAGTGCTTCTAGCTGTTATATCGTTCGTTTGTTTGGGGTTAATCCCGATGAAAGCATGGATGTTGTAAATGTAAAATGTCCGTGTGGCAAGCGAACTCTCAAAATACACAGCAATCCGAAAGACTTTGTTTAGTGATAGAGAAAGTGTGTGAGAGACCCTTTTGTCGGTTTAAATTAGAGTGGATCAGAGCGAAGTCACCCTGCCATCTATATAGTGCTCAAAGATAATCCAACAACAGATGTAATCTTACGCTCCTTGCTATGATTGAATTCTCAGACTTGTTCTGATTGATTCAGACAAATAAGATAAGCCACAAAATAGCATTTCAGAGCATTTTTTCCCGTTTTTCATTACTTTTGTAGCAGATAATAACACCAACCTTTTTTCCATTGTTTAAACGGTTTATCGGAACGACCAATAACTTTAGCCTCCCTTTCATCATGTGGTTTTCTGTTTGAGGGAGGCTTCTTTGGTAAATAGAATGACTTCAGAAAAATCGCGGATAAACTTTTTTCCTAATGCTGAGTATGTCTTGGGACTATAAGTGTTTCATCCTCACAAATAACTATCTTTTCGAACGAAAATTTCTTTCTCAAAGTGCTTAACACACCGAGCGTCACGTGTTCAACAGTGAAGTTTCAGAGATGTCCAAAATGTGATGAATAAGCAGTATGTTCTTGATTATAACTCTAAAATTACGTTTTCACGGACCTGAACCCATGCGATTTTGGGTTTTGAGGGAAATTGAAAGATTTGATCATTCCTGACAATCCAGTACGTTATCTGCTCTCAGTGGTACGTGTACAACATGTCTAGGCACACACTTAGCTCGATTGTAATACATGCAAATTTCAGATTTCAGATAGTAGCTGAAAATGACATGCTACTGTGTGCAGCAAGATTTGCTGTAATTAGAATTGTACAAGTAAAAAATGTATCTAAATATAAAATTTATCAATAAAATGCCCTCTAATGACGATACGTCGAACTTATTTGGTTTAGAGATTTATCTCTCTTTTAATACGTCATATGCACAGTTTTGCACTTTCCTGGTAAATTCAGAAAGCAGTAGTCACTTCTGAATACAACATGAATGATGGCTATTTAATACATCATCACCATTAAACCTACAAAAACAAGTTCTACTAACTGAAATACCTGCCATTGATTGCTACGTCATATTAACCTGAAGTGCTTGTTCACCCTGAAGTTCTTGTGAACATCAAGGTGAACAAGCAACACCGACTTTACTAGTTAAGTCTATAGTTATCCAGCTTGGCCTTATGTGGAGCCGTATGTGCAAAGAGAAAAGCCACTTTTTCACAGGCTCGCCAATACTCAGCTTCCTGGCTCTTATGAAAGCAAAATGGAATAATGAGGAATTATGGAATAATTTTGTTGTCTCATATAATATGGGATCTAGGCCATGCCTCGTTAGCCAAAGTAGTAATTAGGCTCTGAGGCATTGCTTATTGATCAATAGAATGGTGTTAGATACTTGAGTGCCTGACATCAAGATCCTACCCCAAATCGAATATACTTAAATTTTCGAATGCTTGCAAAGCAGTAACTTCAGGAGTATGTAAATAATAGCAGCAACATAAAACGTTACGGAAGCCTTTTAAATCGCTCAAATGAACTGCAAAGTCTCCAGGCGAATGCATACGATAATATTAAAAATTAACTATTTATTCAGTTAAATGTAGCTTAAAATTAGCATTGCTAATTAAAACACCTGGCAAGTATAGTACTATATTCTATAAACGTTAGAATTCAACAACTAACGTTGCCATTACACAACGGGAAAAAGTAAAACAAAAACATAAGTTGAAAACCATAGGTGAAGTAGTCGTTAAGTACTGATATTAATTATTTTGCGATCTATAACATACTCCCACCTTGCAAAGTGAAATTTATAAACTGAACTTTGGAAATCAAATTTATGAATGTAAAACTTAAATCATAATCAAATAATAAGTTAAATAAAAACAGTTCACAAATCTATTCGAGAAGGTATTCTTATGGTTCTTCCTCATCTACTTTTGAGACGGTGTTTCACTTCAGCGGTGTCAGTGTTCTCAACGGAAGAGTCGGAAATATCTCCAACAGATATGTCACTTTTTCTAGAAGCCTTGAAGACACCGACATTAGTTCTCACCGACACTTCTAATCGATAAACTCAATGAAAAAGCCGTATTTTTTCACCACTATACGTTCTTATTCTCGCAACTCTCTAAACGCAATTTTTTTCAGGATAGTTCTCTAAAATTATTCCATGAGGACAATCGATGAGTTGGACATGATTATGCTCAATTAGAACAACATCATCAATGTTTGAAACACCATTTCTTCTTTCTGTCGTGGACTAAAGGAGCAAGATACTCATTTCTATATCTTTGTCTAAGATTTTCACGTAACTTTTGCACTTACTTTATGTTCTTTATCAAGGAAAATCAGTCTACGCTGTCAAGATCTGGAGTTTCGTTGTTCTGCCTCCATGAATAAACATTCCGAGTGTCAATGGCGCCGTCTCGCTTAGATCATCTTATATGTAGGTTAGCGACCTAGCACTTATTCCTAACTCACAGTCACACAGGATAGTGCTGAGATTTTCGTAATCTGCGGAGAATTTTCCTTCATTTAATTCTTTGGCCATGGTTTCAAAAGCCAAGTGATTCTTCATATTGTTGACATAAGAGCTTCTGAATACAGTCGTGCATTCTAAATTCAATAAGCATATTTAATTTTAAGAGTTCTGCAGTGAATCCTATGTCAGGACTGAGTGTTCTGTGCATAGCTTTAGAGAACATGGTGAAGTAACTCCTTCTAAACTACAGTCCTGCTCTGGAACAGTGAGCTGAAAAATATTGGTTTTGTTCTGGTGTAGATACTGTGCTGGACAATAACTGCACGTGAAAGGGATTTAAAAATGCTCTTTTATTAATTCACTATTATTTACACACTTCCCAACTCGGGAGGGATACAGAAAATAAAAGACCACACTTGGGCCTAACTTAACAATCAAATAAATTTAATACTAAAGCTAAAATAGAAATGTAATTAAACTTTGCTTCGCAGAGCAAATCGCGGAGTTTGGCCTCCAACTAACTGGTGCGTAGCAAGAAGTACTGATACTAGCGCACTTCAATTTATTTCAATATGCAATCACGTAGTAAGCACTATGGCTTATAATTTTAGCTGCTAGCTGGTCAGGCGAACGTCGAGCAGAATGACCGTGATCTGAGACTAAAGCTCTCTCACACTGAGAGGTTTCTTCCTCTGGTTTAAATAGTACTTGGCTGTACTTCAAAATTAGCATAAGCTGAAAACGCGCGCTTCTTCTGACGGGAAGTTGAAACAGAGAAGAGATAGAAAGATTTAAATTAAAATAAAACTTGGTTAGTTTAACTAAAACCTTACATACTTCCCTCCAGAATTGCGATAGTTAAACTACTGTGGTCCAAACGGACCATGTTCAAACTCGCAATTCTAAACAAATAGTCAAAATTTAACTCTTCTAAACTTAGGCCAACTCTTACAAGGCAATATCTGTTTGTGAAAAATTTTTCTTACAGACGAAATTTGCTTGAACAACAATCTTCAACATTTTTCTTTCATAAGTCTTACTCCTTCCAGCAAAATCTGGAAGGAAAGGAATTTTAGTACAACATAATAACAGTAATTTCTAGGTACAATTCTTTATTCTTACCCGTGTAAATTCGCACACACACATTATCATTCAAGCACAATTAAATTCTTCCCCCAATGCTCTCTCACCGGTGTTGGATGCAAAGCAAACCGCCATTGCGGGTTTTCTGTGTTCGGGGTGTTCAAATCTTCCACCTACGATCGACTAACATTAGTTAGAACTTGACATACGAGACCTCAAAAGACGCCCTATAACCAGCTAAACCTGAGGTTCTCACTAGCTTTATGTCTAACACTTTAAGTGTATTTGGTGGAGAGCCTATTTAACACTTGCATTCTAAAATTACTCAAACTTTAACTTTTCATGCATACAATTCGCAGTTTGCACATATAATTCACATTGATATTGCACTTAACGTGCATTGCTAGCATAATATTATTTGTTACATTTTATAACACTTTAACAATTTCATAGCAATCATGAAATACAAATGTAGGTTAAATTTCTAAGCTTACAGCAAGTGCTTCCTATTCCTTTCTCAAGGTACTTTCCTGAAATATCACATTACACTGAAATAATAGTCCATAGACTAAATCGTGTTCTTCAATTTTCCGATTTTTCATTCTAGACATTTTACAAGTCTTTCGACAAAGCGTCATACAAAATCATTTAGTTAACATTTTTCTTTTCAGCAATTCATTGCTTTTACAAAATTAATCTATTTACAATGCTTCAGAATCTACTTTACAAACATTAAGTAATTTTAAGTCTTTGCAGAATTACAATTTTTTAAACAAAAACATTTTTCTTTCAAGATAAGTTTTTATCGCCCACTTGGCGTAAAACTCAACCTCGCTTGAGGTAAAATCGACCCTGCAACTTGCAGTACACTCGAAAATTAACTAAACTTTTGAATAAGAAATGCTACTTATCTTGTTGTAGTCATCCATCCTTTTCTTGGCCCAATCCTTGAAAGAATAAGTTGCAGCTTGGGCCAGTCTCCTTGACTTTGGTTGTTGGTCCTTGGAAGCTTGTTCATCTCTTTTCCTTTTACAATTCCGTCGTTGTATCCTAGCGTACTTGCGCTGGGGAGGAGGTTGCTCTGCTGGGCGTTTGGTGGACTGGGCCCTTCGCTCCTGGGCCCTTGTTCGTTGCTGCTCCTGGTTCCTGCTGTATTCGGGACGTTGATTCTCAGGCTGCAATCGAGGCTGCTTGCTTCTCAGGCACCTGTCCGATGTTTCCGCAGTTCTTTTGGATACATTGGGCTTTCCTTGCCCATTCTGCTTTCGTCTCTTGGTTTGCTCGTAGGTCCGTTCGTAGGTCTGCTCACCTGCATCGTGAGACTTTCTTTTGAATCCACATTTTTGGTTCTTACTTCTACTTTGTTGAGGGGGAGCTTTCTTTTTCTGACTTTTCGATGCCGTTGTAGCTGGTTCCTGCTGTTTTCGCTGAGGTAAATCTTCCGTGCGACTACGTTGGCTCGGATCCTGAAAAAAATCTTTAAATATTGCCATTCTGTTTCTATTATAAAATGGCTTTATCTGATCCACATTTGCCGTGATTGTTTGTCCATCATTTCTTTTTAATATAACCACTGCCTGTGTGACTTTTTCAATTATGAAAGGGCCTTCAAAACGCGGAAAGAATTTCCCCACCTTTTCTTCTGGGGCATTTGACAAGTTATGTTTTATTTTCAGAACTTCATCTCCCACATTGTACTTGACCCCTCTTCTCTTTTCGTCATAATACAATTTTTGTTTTCTCTGGGCCATTTCTATATTTCCCGTCGCTTCCCGTATCAACTTTTGTATATCACTTATTTTAAATTCTTCTGCCCTTTCCTGGACAAAGAAAAGTTTATCTAAGGGTGTCAAAATTTTTCTTCCAAGAAACAGTTCAGCGGGTGTTTTTTGTGTAGTATCGTGTTTGGCGGTCCTAAGGGCAAATGCAAATTCATTTATATGGCTATCCCAGGTAGAGTGATAGTTTTTCACATAACTTCGAATTATTTTCACTACATTTCTATTCACCCGTTCCGCTATGTTTGACTGCGGACGATACGGGACCATCTTTAGATGACGTATGCCCAGTTTTGCACACATTTCCTCAAACATTTTACTAACAAACTGAGGACCATTGTCTGAAATAACTTTTAGGGGCGCCCCGTATTTTAAAATATACTTATTTAGAATTGAATCTACTACAATTTTTGCAGACGCGCGTTTTAACGGAATTAACTCTAACCATTTGCTAAAATGATCCACTATAACTAAAAGATATCGGCTTTTGTTAACTTTACTTCGAGGGTAAGGTCCAAGTAAATCGATGCCTATTATTTGATTTGGGAATTCTGATTTAATACTATTTAGGAACCCGGCCGGGCGGAAATTAACATAATTATTTAATTGACATGTTGGGCACGACTGGACATACGCCCTAGTAAACTTTTGCAGTTCTGGAAAGAAAACTGCCTCGCGAACTCTCTGAACAGTTTTTCTTATACCTAAATGAGCCGAAATGGCACAATCATGCAACTCTTCTAATACATTCAACCTCATGCTAGCTGGGATAACCGGTCTATATTCATGATTCTCATTAGTAGCTTTCGTATAGAATAACAGTCCGTCAATTAATTCGTAATTTTCGGCCCTATTTCTTATCGGCACAATATCCGGATGATTGAAATTCTCAGGGTCGGCCAAATAATTGTATATATTTTTGAACTCCGGATCTTTTTTGAGTTCGGCTATTACTGTTTCACGAGAATCTAATACTTTGGATGTTAACATGGCTATCTTAATTACACTTCCATTTTCATCTAAGTTAATTCTGCTTAAAGCATCTGCCACAACATTTTCTTTTCCCGGCGTATGTTTAATTATTAGGTTATATTCCTGTAATTTGAGAGCCCACCTTATTAATCTGGGTGATAAATTTTTTCCAGAATAGAGTCTAGTGACCGCCGCGTGGTCGGTATATACAGTTACTGGAGAACTTCCAAAGAACACACGAAATTTCTGTACTGATGCTAACACTGCGAGAGTTTCTCTTTCCGTTGCGGAATAGTTTCTCTGGGTTTCATTTAATGTTCGACTGAAAAAGGCGACGGGTTGACCATTTTGGGAAAGCACTGTGCCAATCGCGAAATCTGAAGCGTCCGCTGAAATCTCTAATCCTTTATCCCCTTCTGGAAATTTTAAGACGGGAGCTTGAGTCAATGCATCTTTTAGTTTTTGAAACGCCAAGTTGGCTTCTGCTGACCACGAAAACCTAGCTTTCTTTCTTTTCAACTTTAGCAGCGGCTCAGCTATTTTTGCAAAGTCTTTAATGAAGGACCGATAGTATGAACACATCCCAAGAAACGACGATAATTTCTTCGCTGTTTTAGGAACAGGATAATTTTTAATAGCTATTATTTTTGATTGATCAGTTTCGATTCCCTTTTGGGAAATTTTAAATCCTAAATAACGTAACTCTTTTGCGGCAAATTTACATTTGGACGCATTTATCTTTAAACCAGCTTCATTTAACAATGAAAACACTCTTCTTAAATCTTGTAAGTGTTGTTCTAGATTACTACTCGTAATTATAATATCGTCTAAATATATGAATGTGCTTTTGCCAAGGACTGGTCTTAAGACGATGTCCATACATCTTTGGAACGTTGCCAGCGCGCCGGATAAACCAAAAGGCATTCTAAGAAATGCGTACGTGCCAGACTTAGTCATGAACGCGGTTTTGTGTACGTCTTCGGGTTTTACCCCAATCTGAAAATAGCCACTCGAAAGATCTAATGTAGTCATGTATTTTGTAGACGAAATATTTCAAATTATTTCTTCAATTATCGGCAACGGATATACAGGATATTTTGTAACTTAATTTAACTTGCAATAATCTATAGCAAAACGCCACCGCTTCGGGTGCGTAATCGTATAATCTTTATTTTTCCTACACAGGACAACGGAGCTAGCATAACTGCTAGAAATTGGCGTAATGATTTTATTCTTTAACATATCTTTAATATGACATTCAATTATTTCTTCCTTGACCCTGTCATAGCGGTAAGGCTTTTGCCTAACTGGCTGAGCATTCCCCGTGTCAATGTCGTGGCTCACAACCTGTGTGAAATCCGGTACATCACTAAATAAATTCGAAAATTTACTTACCAGTCCCTGGATTTTTTCCTTTTCTTCTGCTGGTAAATGTTGCAAGTCCAGCTGCGGGAGCTTATCATTCTTGACTTCTATTGGTTTCATACTTAACGTCAACTCTCCCCCTTTGAAATCAATTTTTGCTTCTGCGAAACTAAAAAAGTCCACACCTAGCACAATACATGTTTGCAGGTTTCGCACAATATAAAATAGAAGTTTTACCTGCTCGTCGTTGATACGCACGAACAACGGTACTGTGCGTAAACAGCTACACTTCTCCCCTTGGGCCGCTATGACATCCGTGTCTCTTGCACTAAAAATTCTGTAACGGCGAAAGTGCTTTTTGAAGAATCTTTCCGATACAAAGCTGCTTTGGGCTCCTGTATCCAAGAGGGCTGCCGCCGGTATGTTGTTAATTAGAACTTCAATCTTCGGTAAACTCAATTCTTCACGACCACGGTGTTTAAATTGATTTTGGAAGAGTTTTGCGCTGCTTCGGACTTCTTCACCTTCCTTGAAGAAATCCATCTTAGTTTAAATTCTTCTTATTCTGGTTGCCCTCGGAATCTTTGCTTGTTCTTCTATTGATTTCCCTTCGTTCGCCGCTCGATTTAGGAGACACATCTTTCTTCGGCCATTGCTTCGCCTTATTCCCGTAACTTTGATTTTGCTTCTGCTGGGGTCTTGGCGAAGTCCACTGACTTCTTCGCTCAAATTCGCGACGTCGCTCGTTGTCGGCTGTTCTTCGGCTTTCAAATCGTACTGCGAGCTCAAATAATCTGTCTAACGTCGTTGGGTTTCTTAGCTGGATGATATCTTGAACTTGGGGCAGTAGCCTAGGA
>KK118050.1:19637-77262 GCA_000611955.2 Stegodyphus mimosarum | reverse complement strand
TGTCAGGACTGAGTGTTCTATGCATAGCTTTAGGGAACATGGTGAAGTAACTCCTTCTAAACTACAGTCCTGCTCTGGAACAGTGAGCTGAAAAATATTGGCTTTGTTCTGGTGTAGATACTGTGCTGGAGAATAACTGCACGTGAAAGGGATTTAAAAATCCTCTTTTATTAATTCACTATTATTTACACACTTCCCAACTCGGGAGGGATACAGAAAATAAAAGACCACACTTGGGCCTAACTTAACAATCAAATAAATTTAATACTTAAGCTAAAATAGAAATGTAATTAAGCAAATCGCGGAGTTTGGCCTCTAACTAACTGGTGCGTAGCAAGAAGTACTAATACTAGCGCACTTCAATTTATTTCAATATGCAATCACGTAGTAAGCACTATGGCTTATAATTTTAGCTGCCAGCTGGTCAGGCGAACGTCGAGCAGAATGACCGTGATCTGAGACTAAAGCTCTCTCACACTGAGAGGTTTCTACATCTGGTTTAAATAGTACTTTGCTGTACTTCAAAATTAGCATAAGCTGAAAACGCGCGCTTCTTCTGAAGGGAAGTTGAAACAGAGAAGAGATAGAAAGATTTACATTAAAATAAAACTTGGTTAGTTTAACTAAAACCTTACACATATATTGACTAGTTGCCTATATATCACTTTCTTTTGCTCTTTGTCATACTCTAATTGGAGCAGTTTCTTCTTTTCACGATGTGCAGATTAAATGGCTTGAATCCTCTTTCCTTTTAAGCTCGTCAATTCCATCTTGCTCAAACTCTTTCTGGCATTTGGTATGTAAGTTTCTAGAAATTTACCTGTTATCGAGCTAAAGGCACGTTGATCAGTGCCAATTGTTTGCACATGTTAGCATAGAGAACACTGAAGTTTGGTTCCTCAATAAGTCGATTACTTCTCTTAGCCTTTCTTCGGTTGTTAAGGTTTTCACTTTTCCAACAAGTGTTTCAAGCTTCCAAAGAGTGAATTCGTTCAAGATTCCGCGAAAGTTCCTGTACATTGTAGAATCATTAGGTTATTTCGAAGCATGAGATCTGAAAAATGAGCAACGCCTTCGCCGAGAATCGAACCACGGACATCTCGATTACGCGTCGAGCATGCTGACCACTACACCGCGAAGGCATTTGAAGAAAGTGGGAGAAATACCTTATATACTCCCCCTTTTAAAGGGCGACTGGTATTTTGGTGACCCAATCGCCAAATCGCGGTGGTGGAGAATCATCATCCACCACCTTTTTAGTTCGGGCGCCAGTTGTAGAGATATTAGCTTTTTTTTAAACAGGAATCGTGAAAATGAGCAGTACCTTCGCCGGGAATTGAACCACGGACCTCTTGGTTACGCTTCGAGCATGCTGACCACTACACCCCAAAGGCATGCGAAGAAAACGGTAGAAATACCTTATAACATATATTTAATTTCAGCTGTCTTATCAGCAAATTTCTCCTCCTTATTAGACGGCTTCCAAGAATTTTTCTGACTCATGTAATTTAATATTTTGCGTAAGAGAGTTTTAAAGTGAAATAATTTTTTTTTTGCTTTTCTTCTCTTCCACGCTGACTTCGACGAATAACGGCAGTGTGAGGAGGTCTTGGTACACCGCCTCTTGCATATGTAGACAAAAATGGATCAGTGTACGTTCGAGCTGGAAGAGATACTGGTACAGCTCTATTCACTTCAGTTAGTTTTTCAATACGAACCTTGTCTTTTAATTCATCTAGATTTAGCACTAAACTAGGTTTACATAATGACATAGGTTGAGACTGCAACTAAAGTAAAAAATCCCTGTCATACTGTTTCATGCCTTCACGATTTAGAGGGCTCCACTGGTCTTCTTTATAATTATATTTCAAAACTATTTTACTTTGCGCATTTTCAGATATGTTTTCCTTATCCTCACTTTCTGCACTAAGTGAAACTGAAGATGTTTCACTAGTAGGCTCACTAGAGTAGATAGCATTCAGAGGTGTTGACACAGTTGAGGTTTCTTCAGGAAAGACTATGGAGCTCATTATTTAAGTGTCAGTTAGGTTAATAAGAGCTAGAATTCTCTCTACAGATACAGGTGAGACAGATATCAGTGGTGATGGAGCAGGAACTTGAGATCCTGTAGATGTCACTTCCTTTCCTTTGTCCAAGAAAGCACTCATCTCTCCTGTATTCTTGCTTCCTCCTTTTTTTATTTTAATCTTCATTTTAGTTTTATTTTTCAAAAATTCAACTGACGACTTTTCTGCTGATTTGGAGCTGCCTGAGGACACTAAAACGTCTTAATTTTGTATTTTGAAGGATCTTGTATCCCTAAGGAGTTTAATCTCCATAATTCAGAAATATCAATTTCTTTAACTAAAAGGGAAATTGCCAGCATAGTAATGGTTGAAGATATCTCTATATCAGGTACTTTTCCTTATTAAGTCTAACCTAAAGTTTCGATGGCTACATATCCATAAGTAAATATTTTACGCTGACCCATCAGAAGTTTTCCTATCACATTAGCTGTAAGGAGTGTAGAGATATTACTTTAGTTGGAAGCAGGAGATCGGAAAAATGAGCAATGCCCTGACTGGAACTCGAACCACGGACAATTCAAATACGCGTCGAGCGTGCCGGTCAGTACACCACGAAGGTATGCCAAGAAGACGGGAGAAATACTTTGTAGGAGAACTTTAGCAAATTGTGACTCATCTCCCACATCTGACAGTACTATCTTCATGCCTTGAAGCTCTTTAATCCATGAAACTGAACTAACAGGTGTAATATTATCACATTTAGAGGACTGATCCGAAGCTTCCATGTTACGAGTTATATTATTTTCTGAGTTTCTTTATCTGATTTTATAACATATGTATTCACACTTTTCAGAATTAAGGCCTCCAAATAAATAGTACATAATAGTTTTTCTCACTGAAGTACATCATATTTCTTCCCCCCAATTTTTTTTAATTTACTTTTTTGGGACCCAGAATATAGGATTTCTCTAACAAGGACTTCCTTAGTATCTGACACTAGATTGATTTCATTGTCTGAAGGGACATGTATGGCCATAAATGATGTTAGACATGCTGATTACAAAACTTGCACATTTTTTATCACTCATGTCCTATTTCCTGTTTCAAGCATATAGAGTATCGCATATAAGTGATACATGTTTTTTACTAAATACTACTCATTTCAAAAACACTTTGTACTTACACTCTGCGCTTGCTTTCAGAAATACGAACTGGATGTCCAGCCGTCAGGTCCACGAAGCAACACTGTTTATCTCTTAAAATATTCTTCTTTTCAGCTAAACTCATCTTTTAAGCAGAAAAACAATGAGCTGGGGTGTTACCCAGAACAAAAGCACACGTTTTCTTCACATTCTTTGAAGCTGTAGTCAGTAAATTGGCAGTTGCAGGCATTCTTCCTGCGCTCAAACGCCCTCCTCTTTTCCATAATGGCAGGAAGCTTCCTACAACTTCTCGGGCTTTGGATCTACTTACAGTAACTTGAACAGGGTACTGAAATTTAATTTCAGGTGCAATATCATCCTCATTATGAATCTGTTCGAATTGACTCTAGAAGGGTAGCCAATCCTTAATATCACCACTAAACTGCCTAAAATTTCTGTAGCTTAATTTTCTTTTTAGAACCGGTGACGGCAACAGATTTTGTGACTCACCTGTAGTTAGCGATTTTACATAATTCTACTTCGTGTTGCCTTATTTTTTCCTGTTCTTATTCTGTTTGTTTTTGTCTCTCTTCTTTTTGTCGTCGTTCACTAACAGCAGCTACCAAAAAGTCTGTAACGAGCTGTGGATCTTCCAAATACTGTTTATTCTGCAAAATAATTTCTTTCAGTTCCGTTATTGTGATCTTTTGAGGTAATGTTGTACGAATTTTTTTGGCCACATACAATAAGTCCTATTTCTTAAATTCTTCTGCTGCTTGAAACATTGCCTCGAATTAGAAGTAAAATCCTGTTTGTCGACGCTAGTAAAAAGGTATACATCAACAGCAAAACAAAAAAGTTACGGAAGCGCTTTGAATTACTCAAATAAGCTACATGTTCTCCAGATGAATGAATACGACAATATAAAATATTAATAATGCTCCATTCAGTTAAACGGGGTTTAAAATTAGCATTGCTAATTAAAAGAACCAGGTAAGCGTAGCACTTCATTCTATTCACGTTAGATTTCAACACCGCACGTTGCCATTCCAAAACAAGTATAACTTGAAAATCATAGGTGAAGTAGTAATTAAGTTTAAATATTGATATTAACTATTTTGCAATTTGCAATAGGGTACAGAAATTTCTGAAAAGAAAATTGATTTTTATTAGACATGGATCGAGGGATTGTTTTCTATTCTTGAGCTTTTTAATGTAGCCCAAAGACTTCCGAATGTAGAAATGGGATGATATTGTTTGCGCGTGGATTTGTTATGCAGTTGGAGTGGAAATTAAAAACTAAGTTTTCTGTTGTTGTATCGTGAATGCTGTTTCATTGCTTATTGCTAAATATGTTTTAGGGACCTTTTTCCCTTCTTTCCCCTTTTTGGCAGAAATTTAGATTAGGTGCTGAACGGCAAGTTCTACAAAAACATACTAAGTAATAATTATGAGCTTCGGAATTTTTATGCTTTGTTTAGATTTTGCAAGAGTTAACAATAAAATCAGGTAAATGATGCCTATAAACGGATTTTAAAATTGTCCATTAATTAAGTTGTAATTTCGCATCCCATAATTACTTACTGATTTATTTTTTCCGGATTATTTTAAGGAATTAGTCTTAAGTTGGGAAAAGGAAGTAAAGTTTTGGTTTATTCTCTTCTGCTATTAAAGTCTGAATTAATAAAAATGCACATATAGCTGAATAAATGTAAAATTTAACTATTAGTTTATTTATTTGCTTCATATACTTGTAACTTTGAAAAAAGATGTTGAGTTACGGAACTTTGTACTTTCCGTCTTTCAGGTTAGCTTTGTCTAATTGTGTAGAAACTTGGGATAAAACTCAGATATATTAATGCTATATCTTTCTAAAATTCCGTACAATAACCAGTATATTTTTCTTTCTTAACAATATTTCTTAGGGATTTCAAGATTATTGCACATATTATCATACATTATTATCTGTCTAATATTACACGATACTGCACTGTGATACCCGAATTCGAGAAACTGAAGGCTTATTTGAAAGAAAAAAAAACGTAACTTCTCCATCTATAAGATCGAATTTATGGTGTCATTCATAGCCACTAAAATTTTAAATAAAATTTTGGTGTTGTAATTTTATCGACTGTCAGCACTGACTTTCGCGTTGTAACATAGCATATCAGAACTATTTCGAGATGAATCCATTTGACGAATTCATAGCTATTGTATCTGTAATGTTGCATTATATTTTTAGTCCAAAGGGATATAGTCCCGAAGGACTATTAAGGCCCGTTTACACTAGCGGAACTTTGGTTCCAAGAAACGTGCCCTAACGTAAAGTTGTTATTCCCAAGCAGGACACCCGTTTACACTTGTTAGTCTCAAAGCCTAAGAATTACTACCCTCAATCAATCAAGTCGCTTTGATTTGCGCATGGGCAATATTTCCTGTTTTGGAATACTATGCCGAAAGTCTACGGGACAATGTCAAAAGTTAAAAAAGCTGAAGAAAGAAAACGCGTTATGCATCTGAGAAGCAATCTAATATGTATGTATTTGTTGTGCAAAAGTGTTTGTGTTCCAAGGAAAAATTGAAAGACTGTCAAATATTTCTATTATGTATCAGTAAATTAGTAATTATTAAAAGGATTAACTAAGTAATTTTTTCCTTAGTAATTTATACCAAAGAAATAGGAATAATTATTACGTTGCGATTTAATTCCCAACAAAATGAACAAGTTTCAATGCTTATTTTTTTATATAGTTGTAGACTAACATTAGTTATAACTAATTATTTTAATTGGTTAACTAAGCACATGATTAATGAAGTTTGTTTATAGTTTGATTATTCATTCGATTTTAATGATTCATTGAGTTTTTCGTAACATAATATCAGATTGAGCACAATGTAAGATTGCTAGATGTGCCAGATGCAGAACAGTCAACATTTTAATGCACTATCATGTATTAGGATATGTTCCTGTGTTAGAAAATACCCAGCATTTTATAAATATTCGTAGATTTTGTAATTATTACTAGGAATTTTATTAGTATTGCTTCGTTAGTCATGAAGATACTTTTGTAGGAGTAGAAATGTAAAATGATTGGGCTTTTAAATAAGTCGAAAGAACTTGAGAGATTCATAAAAAGACTTGTTTTTGAAAGTGTGCCACCAGTTTCTGTTCCACCTGTGTTTTATACTTGACAAAAATTACAAATATTATATAATTGAAGAAAGTTACTGCACATAATTTTTATAAAACATTGTACATTTAGACATAATTTAAAGCAGTTAATAAACTTTAATTTTAAAAATCCATCTATTGAACTTATTTAATTTCTTTTTTAAAACTCGAATTTTCAGAAATATTCTGAAAATGCTATAGCGTAATTTATGTTAACAAATTTTTATCGTGTAATCGTTATTAAACATATTCTGTACTTAAACAATTGCATTAGTCTAAAGAAAACTAGAATTAAAGAGCATTGCAATTATTCCCAGACATTGTAATTCAAAAGGGGAATAAATAAATAAATGGGATAAATACCATCTCGGTTTAGCCTTTCGGCAACCAGTAACCAAGGAACATCTTGTCCTCTTTTCATTCGATATTCTTTTTTGTTATCCCATAAAATCGGATGTTGTTGCACTGCTGCAATTAATTTGTATCAGACGTAGCCAAATCTTCCGCCATGTTTTTCGCATCTAACATCAACAAAAACCTCGTGATAGTTTGTAAATCTGTGATTGGCCAAAGCTTTCATCTCATAGGTTCGGAGTTGAAATTTTCCATCTCTTAGGTTTACGTCAATTCCCTTTCAAGATTAACCGCTCGACTTAAGTTGCGTTTCTTAGGACCTTAGCTTACGTTTCTTGGGACCAAAGTTCCGCTGGTGTAAACGGGCCTTTCGTTTGGGCGTTTTGCGTTGTTTCACAAAAAACGGCGTATCACTTTTCAATTTAGACCTTATGTTTCTTTGTTGATTATTTATATATTTATTTATTTATTTTTGACGTAGCTTTCTCTTCAAAAATCGTCTGCGTTGCACGGGAAAATAAAAAGGAATTTTAATTACAATTATAAATAAATAGCCAAATAAATGTGAAATTCGTAACAATATTCTCTAAAACGTTAACGAATTTTTTATTAACAAACTCAAAGATTTCAAAGCCAACAATACCAACGTTGTACAGAGAAACAATTTTATCATCAGCGCGTGAGAGTGTGTACCGAAATTTCTAAAGATATGCCCAATTTAAAATTAGTTTGCGATATTGCTCTTGTCTTATTTATTTATGTAGGTTTTTGGCTACGTAATGCGTAACTGAACTTAGCAAGCATTGATTTTTTAATATATAAATATCATGCGGTTTGGCAACGTCATAACGTTTAAAATAAATCATAAAAATAAAAGTGTAAACATTATAATGCGGCTAGTCGTCAGATTTTAGATCAGAATAAGTGCTGATGGTTAAGAAATATGGCAGGCTAGAGACAGCTGCCGATTTTCTCTATCATATGGCATTTGCGTGTGAACTGGAGCAAAGTATCTACTTCAAGAGGCTGGTAAAATAATTATTTAAAATAAATTTATATAGCTGCGTCATTTTTTTTTCTTTTAATTTTAGTGTTCATGCAGGGAGCAGGTTTTTTTTTTTTTAAGTTGAGAACGTGAACGAGGGAGATGACTGTTTAATTAATTTGCATAATTTGAACTTTCCTTTTCTCATTGTATGAAGTAATTAATTTCATTTTCTTTTGTGATCTATGCGTTTTTACGTGACTGTGAGTATAAGGACTTCTCAGAATTTCTAAAAAATATTATTTTTATGTATCTAAATTTGAAATTTTAAGATAGTTTTAAGTATATTAAAAGAAATTGCTTTACAATCCTATTTTTTTTCATTTTCTCTAATTCTGTGCGATAAGTAGTACTTGAAATCTAACTAATAAGTGCAATCTTAAGTGTGACTGTGAGGAAACATAAATCTTTTTCCGAGTTCTAACTTAACAATTGTATGGTCGTAGATGCTTTTTTTAATGCTTAGGGTTTGTTGATTTTTTTTTCCTTGATCTAAATAGTTATGTTCTATATTTTGTATTTACTAATGTTTTTAACAAGATGGACAATAGTGCATTCTTTTATTTTCTAAAATTACTCACAACATATGTTCCTAAAAATTTCCTAAAATGGTGTGGATACTATATCTACAGTATTTTAGGAAAATTTTCACCATTTCAAGTATTGTTATTGCATTTATGTACTTATAATTTAATTCTTAGATGTAAATCGGAAAAATGTTTTATTTGAAGTGTAGTGCTTTTGCTAAAGATAACAACTGTATCAGTCTTTAACAAAAATATAAAAATAGTGTAATTGTATGAAACTTAACTTAATGCATGCACTTAAAGAAAAGAAAAGAAACCTCACAATTATTGGAATTTTTTCTGAGTAACGTGAGCTGTCTACGGAAAATATCAATGAAGAAATCTGTTACTACTGCTCTATGTATAAATAAATGTATTACAATCAAAATATTAAGCTAGTTTAAAAACAAGCTATGAGAATGTAAAAAGTACTACTTTTTCAAAAGTTGTTTTTAGTTGATGAAAAAAATAAACCATTTGAATAATTTTGAAATTTGTCACTTGATGATAAAAATAAGTAGGTGTAACTTGTTTTGATTTATTAAACTAAGTTAAAAGTAAGTTTTGATTTTTTTTTTTTTTAAATCAGAAAATTCCAGTGGCGGATATGGAATGGGTGCCTCATCTAACATGGAATTTTTTTTTTTAGTGGCCTCTCATCATAGACACATTTTTTTTTTTTGGCTTTAGTGTAGAATTGGGAGCTTCTTTGATTAGCGACAAATTTTGTTCAGTTTTGGCAATGAAACCCCATTTCTGGTTACCATGATAGTTTTAACTTTGTTTTAGCTTCCTGATTTTTTTTTTAAGTGACAATAAATCGATGTGTATATGGACAAAGTTAAGGCAGTGCACAATGCCTAGATTGTGCAATTCTGGGATTTTCTTTTAAGTGAAAATAGATTGAAATGTACATGGATACTGAGTTTATGCAATTCTTTGACTTCTTATTTTGGTTTTGTGTAGAAGCCATCTTGAAATTGTGCGTTCCGGGGCCGCTTTTGGCGTTAAATAGAATCACCAAAACAAGAAAAGGGTGGGGGCGCCCAATTGTAAAATTTTACCTTTTTTTATTATTATTTATTTATGTGGTGGAGGCTTTTTAGAATTGTGATTTTGCATGACCCTATAAATCCATCTCTGAAACCTTCATGACTTTATGTTTAAACTTAAGTGTATGTAAGTCTTGCTTTTAGTTTGAAGTATTATGTATAAACTGACACATCTAAAAATTGAATACAACCACAAAAATAGTACATTTATTTTATTTTTTATTTTTGTTTGTTTGTAATGTAGTTGGTAATTTGATAATGGGAAAAATGGGAGATAACTATGACAGCAAAAGAAGTATTTCATGTTTGATAAACTGGTAGTAGCATTTCTGTAAATCTACTACCCTGACCTTTAGTTTTTATCCTTTTATATAGTTATAACTAAAGCCTGATACTTAGTAAGTAAAAGTACTTATAAATATGAATAAGGAATTTAAATTCATCATAAAACTTTATAAGATTAATGATTGATATATTCCTATATGTATATATTAGTTTAGGTCGATGTAAGATATAAAATATGAAAGAAAATTGCTAACTTTAAGTTAATAGTCCTTTTAACTCCTGATTTTAATTTGGCTATGTTCTGTTCCTGGAATCTAAACTCCATCACTTGAAAACTAATCTGTATTTTGTCATCATCAGTCATGCAATACGGGTTAGCTTTTGTCCAGTCATTGTTCAAAATTTAAACAAACGTCTATAAATATATTGTGCTGAAATATGATCTCACTTTTTCATGTCTTTCTCATGCTGTAAAACCTGTGTTGCTAATTTCTCTGCTTCAGTCATCATCTAATGATGTGTTCCATTTCATAAATGTGTAGAAGGTACTTATCACAACCAAAATGATGTATGAACATGTCTGTGCTTATCAAGAATGTCCATGAAAAATTATTATTTGTTTTGTGAAGTCTGTTCTTATGTTTTGTAAATCTACACATTAAAGCCTTCATGAATAATTACAGAGATATCTTGTTATTTGCAGTTATCTTTTAATTCTCATGTCATCTCTGCAAAATTATCACATTGCACACACATACATATACGTATGTAGGTATATATATATATATATTTAGTAATCACAATAAATTGCCTAATACTTGCGCTAAAGCTGCAAAGTAATAAAATAATTTATTTTCTAATACATTATTTAGTATATTATCTCCTATGAGTAAAGTAGTTAGAATGCTATTGAAATTAAGTATAACTCATTAGCATATTTAAAAATTAAATTTTGAATAAATTTTAAATGGAAACATTAAAAAGGTATAATTTAATGTGAAAATGCAATCAATAAACCAGGTAATTATCCTCATTGACCGGAAATTAGTTGACTTTTCAAGGGTAAGAAACTAACTCCTGATCGATTAATAAATCCGAAAGTGTTTTAGCTTTTTTTCAAATAAGAATTATGACCAAAAAGTTTTTTAGTAAGATAAGTTTAAGTTACATAAGTTGAGTATAAGGGAAATGAGTTGGAAGTATAATTGCTAGTTAGAATGCAGTAAGAAATTGGCTGTACAGTCAAATTTTAAAATTAATCTTAAAATTGGAATGAATATATTCTACAAGAGTGAGTTTTATTTTCTTACTTAAGGAACATCGTAAAGTTGTAAACTTTGTAAAAATAATGAACTCAATGCAGTCTTTATAAAAACAATTAAACCAGAAAGAAAAGGTAAATAAAAATATATTCACGTAAGATTAAAAGGAAAAATAAAAATGCATGAAAATCGAAATTTACAGATGATTAATTAACTTTTGTGTTTACTAGTTGTTAAAGAGATACATTTCCTTTACTGCGTACTCAGAATGGAATTTTGAATTCAAACTGGAATGGAGAGGTAGAGAGAGAGAGAGTACGAGGGCAGGGACTTGTTGGAATCAGTATTTAGAATGCGGGAAAGAAGTGGCCTTGGAACTTTGGCTAACTTTTGAGCGTAAGATGCATCTGTAGAAATTTTGATTTTAAATTGCCCAATAACAAAAGAAATTAATTTCTGGCTAATTGTTATAGTGGAAAGAGGGAAAAAAGTACAAGGAATCTTCACTGCTTAAGAGTTGTTAAGCAGACTTAGAACATTTTGAAATAAGCTCATTTTTTTAGTAACAGCAATAAAGAAAATGCCAGAAATTAGGATTTTTACATTACATACAATAACTACAGTAATTACACTATTTACAAATCTTTTAACTGATAGTCATCCAACATATACTGCCTTTTAAGGTTTAGGAATAAACTTTTTCGTATGTATATTTCGCTAAATACGAAGTCGCTATGGATTTAGCTGTGATGCTGAGACAGGTGAGTGAATGTACGTGTACATTTATTACTTTATTTGGCTCAGCTGAAGAACAGAACGCTGATATCGTTTGCAATTTATTTTTTTTATTTTGTTGATTTGTGCACATTGCCTACATTGTGCAATTCGCTGATGTTTTTTTTAAGTTAAAACGGAACGCTGTGCACATGGCATTTTCTTGTAATTTATTTTCGTTATTTTAGCTTATTTTGTTCATTTGTGCACGTTGCATACATTGTGCAATTTGCTGAAGTTTTTTTTTAGTTTAAAAGGAACACTGTGCACATGGCATTTTCTTGTAATTTATTTTCGTTATTTTAGCTTATTTTGTTCATTTGTGTACGTTGCCTACATTGTGCAAGTCTCAGATTTTTTTTTTAAGTTAAAACGGAACGGTGTGTACATGGTATCGTTTGTAATTTTAATGCCCTTTTAAAAAAAATTCCTTCTTTTTTCTTTTGGTTACGTTTTCGCGGAGCGTGTCGGGAAGGTTATGTAACGGCATAAAATGTGTAAGTATTACAACATAAAATGTAAATAATTAATTTAAACCTAACTGGCAAATATTTTAATGATCATAATGTTCGTTTTGCATATTATTTTATTATCTTTTTGTGGCAACAGTTTCCATACTAATTTATGCTTTAGAATTCTATGTTTTGTTTACAATAGGTTTTCGCGGAGCGTGTCAGGAAGGTTGCAATTGCAAAGACGTTTCGCAGAAACGCGCTGAATTGGCGATTTTCAAAACATTGCCAAGCAGTGGGCTAAAGCACATTTTCACCGGCATCTAATTTTTGATTACTGATTTAAGTATGTTTAATATAAAATTAAAAAATCAAATATATAAATTTATATCAGTATAAATGACCACCTTCGGTTCCAAATGATGTATATAGAGTATATGTTAAAAGTTCTCAATAAGTATGGCATGTGAAGAGAAGGAAAAAAAAATCTGTTTTATCACAAGTACAATATTATGAGTGCTTGCCTTTATCCAGTATAATGAGTACTTGGTGTCACATCTTTAAACTTTTTTTCAATGCAATTGCAGATCAAATGTCGGTTATGGTAATGAAATCAAGAATGAGCACAGATGATAAACATTCTCAGCAACAGAATTTCCAACAAATACCTACAGTACATGATTGGGAAAGTTACAAAGTTAAAGATGTTTTTGATGATGGGACAATGAGCTTCTTTTGGTAAAGAAAAAGATTGTTTTTATATGTATTAAATTCTCTATAAAATTTGCACTTTTTCTAAAAACTAAATATGCATTATTTATGTAGATTTATGTTTTTTGTAATAAATTATACATTTAATAAATTAATTTTAATCTATCACATTATTTTTCATTTTTTTAGGCAAGCACATACTTTAACAGTTCTTTTTTTCTTTACCTGTGCTCTTGTGTATGTTTCATTTTTTGAAGAATCACCAGTCGACTCTGAATACAATGTTAAAAGGTATGCAGTATACTAAATTTTAAACTTGTATTCTTTTGTGTATGTTTTTGTTATAATTTAGATGTTGATGGAAATACTTGCATTTGTGACCAGTTGAACAGTTCTTTTATTGTTGGCATGACAATTTAAATGCAGATCCTGGCTATTTGGCAAACAAAGTGCATCTTGTTCGTTAACCCTCTGAGTGGCATGACAACCTTTTCAGATTTTTTGTCACTTGGTGTATATTAGCTTATAATTTAAAATATTTTGCTTTATTTACTGATGTAAAAATCATCTTAATGGAAATTTATGTTTAAATAAGGAATTATATATAAATTTAGCTTATAAATGCTGTTTAAATAGAGTTTTCATGACTAGATCTAAAAAGCCCTGCTACTGAGAGGGCTAACAAATTTTACATTTTTAAAATGAGTTTGCAGTGACTAGGAAATGCAACACAGCAAAACAGAGAAGTATAGAAGGAATGCACAGATGATACATCAAAGGTCTGGATAAGACTAATTTAGTTTTGATTCTGGTTTATTTTGATTAGTTGGTTAAGTTTTAGTTTGGAAATCTGAATATTATTATTAACTGTGTGGTTAACATTATGTAAGAATTGTGTGAGAAGGATTAATTCTGAAATAGTGCAGTTTTGAGAAATGTATTATGAACACAGTTTCTATTTCCCTGGTATTAATAATTTCTCTTGTTTATAATGTTTTAATTCATATAATTTATAATTTGTGCTGAATTCTGTCTTAAAGCATGTGCATGCATACACTGAAAAGACAATTATACATGTTGTTTATTATTGTATTGCACCACCTTTTTGGACAGATAACATCAGCAGTGTGCATGTGAAGAGGTACAAGAAGGTGCTGAAAGCAGGACAGTGGTATTGTTACCCAGTAGTCCTGCAGTATCTACCATTAATTCATCAAAGAGTATGGTGGTGAGTACAAAGAGTGAAGTTGTCCCACTGATGCTCAAGGTGATTTATATCTGAAAACAATGGAAGTTAACTCCATCGAGTGTGATAAGAATACCCAATGAAGAATCACATAAAAGATGACCCAGATGGTTAACTGTCACTTCTGGCTTGTTTGACGTGAAGAATGTAGTGCTTTGTGCAGTTAATGCCCCACTCAAATGCTGCCATCCGCCTGCACCAGCAAGAATTACAGTTCATTGACCCAGATTACGTCATTCAGTCTTTTACTGTCCGGTTATGATGCAACTTGGCAAACTGCAGCTGCGACGGTTGATGTCTTCTTTGTAGTAATAGAACCAGAGATGACCATTCATTGTTATAACCAAATTGTACTAGCTGCCATTGAACAGTCCTTGTGAAGATGCTGTATAAAACATGTGCTTTAAAAATCTGTCATAATTTGACATAAAGTTATGCTTCTACCATAGCAGGTGATGCAATTTGCTGCATCACAGGTGTGTATAATAATTTGTCTTTTCATTGTGTGTTTGCGTGTATTAAGAAAGATCACTCAAAACCCAGTTCAACAAAATTAAGTTAAAAAGCAAAACAATTTTTTTAAAGTGCAGAATGTGTATAAAATACAACAATGTTTATCTATAAGATCTGTGCTGGAAAAATAAAAAATTAAGAAGTATAACTTTTTTTTTCATTAGCAAGCCGTGCAACTATGCTAGACTTACAAATACTTTAATGTATTATGAAAACATTAAAAAAATACACATAACCTCCTCCCAGTTCTACATTAAGACATGAAATTTATAGACTAGCAATGAGCTTTAAGTAAATTGTCATTAACAGTTGATAATTTGTTTATAAACTTTATGGCTGAATGGTAATTATAAACACCACTTTTTTATTATTCTGTTCTGTACTATGGACGTGTATGTATACATGCTTATGTATGCATTCATTGTCATGCTTTGATTGAAAATATCACATTGATCATAACATGTAATGTTTTGGAATCATGAAGCAATGATTTAACAAATACAAAATTTTTAAAAGCAGCATATCTTCAGAATCTCTGATAGAAGGTTAAGTGTTGCTATACACAGACTTGCCAACTCTCTTGATTTAGGCGGGAGACTCCCGATTTCTGACCGTTCTCCCGCCAACCCGATTTACAATATATTTCTCCCAACTTTCTCTTATTCTTAAAATTTTTCACGATTTTTATGCAGCTTGGCTTAATACTTCGTTATTTGCATCCCCCAAAAAGTCATTTGGAGTGTCTGAAAGCACCTAGATTGCATAGAAAACCAAAATAGTTTCATCAGTGAGAAATTATGGCACGCTTCTGCTTTATGAGTGAAAGCACATGTCCAAAAACATCATGTTCTATTTCTCCAATGAGCATCGAGTGCCACTGCATGTCATCTGGCACGTATTAGCCAATGAACAGAAAGCAAGAATGAGGTTGTTATTTCGTTCATCTTCTCGCTAACCTGTGTGAATGTACATACTTTCGAGAAATAATTTAAGAAATTACCATATTTCATATTAGTTATGTCTGTGAAAAAGGTAAAATACTCAGGTACTTTTCAAAAATCGTACACAGATGACTTTTTTCTAATATTTCCTCAAAGAAATGTAATGCATTTGTGATATGTACTGTTGGTCGTTGCGATTTTTCGATTTTGCATGGTGGAAGGGCCAATGTTCTCAAACATGTTTGTAGACATAGAAAAGGACAACGTGAGTTCTATTGAAAGAAACGAAAAGTTAATTTGTTCTATGGAAACAAACGACCAAAAGGTTATTAATGCAGAATGTACTGTTTGCATTTAAAAATTAGTAACTGAGCTTTCAGATATTAATTAGTAACAATTTGAAGTTAATTCATTATTAAAAAACATATTTTTTTCATTTAGTCAAAGGCAGGACAGTTCCATAAAGTCTTTTTTCGTTGAAAATAAATCTCCTGATTTCTGAAACAATTCTTCCGATTTTTGAGTGTCGTAGGTTGGCAAGTATGCATACATTTCCTTTAAAATCTTTTCTCACTTTATGATGTCTGTGTTCAGTTTTGTTTAATAAGATAATCAACTTTTTTTATCATTTTAGCTTTATTTTTTAAACACCACTTTTGTTGTATTTATGCCACATAAAATGCAACAACAAAATCTTTAAAATCAGCATATCTTTAACCCTTTCGCGATGAGGTTTTTTTTTTCAACAGAAGAACAATTTTGGTAGCATAAACTATGAATAGAGCACATTAGAATGCTAAAACTAAGATGTTATATTTTTAGAAAATTTTAAACACTGATTTAGGGCCAAGACATATATCCCATCAGTCCTGACCACTGGGACATATGTATTTCAGTAGTCTTCAATGAGTAATTAATTCTGTAAGGAAAACCAATGATTTTCTAGTCATAAAAATTTAATTCTGAATGGTATGGTTTGAAACAATCAATGCAAAATGGCACATTACACATCATGCACATTACTTTAGTGAGCAATTCCTTCTTTTGTTGTGCACTTTTACGGCATCGACGTCGTGTTTTTGTTGTTACTGGCAGATGGTCACCAACATTGAGTAAGCTTCGTGATGTTTTCGATGGGCGTCCAGTTCCTCTACGGCGTTGATACTGTGCGTTGAGCTTTCTGGGCACCATCAAGGCTTCTTCAAGAGGTACAATGAAATCAAGAAGTGTTTTTTTTATGTTAGAGTTTGCAGAATGCAATCCAGAAGTTGACCACTGCGCCCATCAATGCAAGATTTTTTATCTAATTCATAGACATTTGCCATTTGGTCTGCAAGGTCTACACCTCCCATGATTTTGTTGTAGAATTCGATTGCCACAAGCCACTCAAGTTCTTCTTTGCTTCCATCTTTCATGCTGCAATTTACTTTTGCGTATTTAGCTTCGTGGCAATTACTTAGCATCATCACTTCGTTTGAATCAAGCCACCTCGCATACATTGTTCCATTTTTAGTTACGAGAAACTCAGCTTCACCCCTTTTGCTTAGTTTTGTTGCAAAATTAGAAACATCTTCGTGTGTCTTGATGCACGTACCAACAGCAGTAAATCTTTAGGGTTTCCATGAGGTGCACGCTTGTAAAAAATTGGTCAAACTCAAGTATCACATTTTTTCCTCGAATTGTCTCTGTTACCTTTGATACTACCTGTTCCCCGAGTATGCCTTGAACTTCACCCGGTTCTTTTTTGGATTAAATGTTCATGTCATATACATATCCTGTTTTTGAATCACATCGCTGCCAAATTTTTATCCCTCTTTTTACAGGTTTCATCGGCATATATTGTTTGAGGGATGAACGTCACTTGAATTTCGCCATTGATTCATCAGTAGATTGATATGAGCTTTCACTTTGGCACTGTTTGAAGGTTTGTTTCAGGCATGAAACAACCTCACCAATGTAATATGTTTTACTTGCATTTTCTGGCTTTTCTGGATCAGCAAAATATAGTTTCGACAACAACGTTTTACATGTCTCTTGAAATAGCATTTTTTATTGCTGCGTTTCCCAAAGAAGGATTAGATGACCAATAATGAGAGAATTTCGGCACCTTATTGTAAGACGTAACAATCATGTATCCAAGGACAAGTATAATTTCTGAGGGGTTTCTAGGGTGAAATGTTTGTCCTAACATTTGAAGTCGTTGGTTTGTGCATTGAAAGATCCAAATCATAAGACTTTTTGGAAATATCTTGAAAAGCATGTCCAATTCAGTAGCTGAACAATTTAAGTTGAATAACAAACTAGGTGATGACTCTGCTGGAATTGTCATTCGAGGTTGGAAAGTTGAATCTGCATGAAACCATAAGATTGGTCTCCAGCCTGAAGCATTAGCGGATGGTACCTCATCATCTGATGAAAGTGATGCCGTATCAGTATCACTCAAAGCATCGCTGTTCTTTGTATTTTGGGGAATGGTATCATGATCGATATCCATTTCACACTCGTCTGAATCGAATGAGTACTGCAAATTGAGTGCTGGATCTTGAAAGTCGGGATCATCTATTTCATCCAAATCAATATCTTCATTATCTGACTCTTCTAAAATTTTTTTGGTTTCTTCATTAGTAAGTCTTGGCGTTGAGTCATTTTAGATTGAATTAATTTGTACCTAAATTAAAAATAATAAGCAACTATTCCAAAAGTAACCGAAAAATATAATATCAAGAGAAATGATCGCACAGGATTGTTGGGACAATATTTTCCCACTCTCCAAAACAAGAGGGACATATATGTTCCGATAATAAAAACGGAAGTAAAACTTTGCCACTTACCAGTTTATTAGAGGTAATTCGCTTTGTGAGTAACTTATCTGGCCTTAGATTTATGGATCAATCAAAATTTAATCAAAAATAGGTGGTATTTTCCTAAACTATTTACGTTTGTACAGTATGGAATGAGCTGCTACAACTCTTCAAAAACATGGGAATTGCATTATGTATGGTAGTGCCATCTATGTTCTGTGAATGAAAATACCTTCAAGTATATTGGCAGGACTGGTGGGAAAGTGTCCTATAAGACAGAGAAGCGTTTCTGTCCCAGAAGACTTTTTTGATATTTGCTTGGTTATGCATCCCATTAGGTGCAAAAGGGTTAATAATACCTAAAATAGTCATAATTGTTGCTGAACATTTTTTTAAATATTTGCTATACTATTTATATCTTCTAAATTATTTCTTTAAAACTAATGCATAGTGATGATATTTGGTGACAGCATCCTTTTATTTGAAAAATGATGTGACACAAAAGAGAAATGAAGGCATATTTGAGAATTGTGGCTCATTGCTTCATAGCCAAGGCTTGTCTTCATGATGAGGTGTATCTTGGTACATTTGGCATAATTCTGAGCATGCATTTTATGCTTATAAACGTAATATATTGTTCTCAATCATATGTCTATTTTAGATATGAAATTTGAGAAGTTTTGAATTATCTCACATTTTTCTAGTAAAGTCTATTTAGAAGAAGTAAAATATCACTTCCAGTTTATAAATTTTAGTGAAATCTATGTTCTTTCTATTGATATAAAACTCATAAATAATAAAATTGAAAAGTTTTGGATTATATTTTAATGTAATTTTTCATTAAGAATTGTTTTGAGTTTCAAGTAAAGTACCACTTCCAGTTGTCCAGTTTTACCCAGAATCTAATGTTGTCTTGTCCATGAGTTTCATGGAAGAATGGTTTCCAGAGCTTGAGGTGAGAACCCAGATGGGTTGTCCAAGTGTCTCCTATTCCTCTCCCGTACCACCAATCCACACGAGAGGACTTTTGGCTCACCATATATTTAGAGTACCTCCATGCCCTAAAGATGCCAAACATTTACAAACATCGATGCCTTCTCTGGGATGCAAACCCTAGGCCTTCAGTACTGCAGTAGGCTTCCCTAACCACTGTGCTGTCTGGCTGGCCCCAAAATCTAATAAGTTCTCTATATGAATGTAGAAAGCTTAAATATGGGAAATAGAACTTTTTGTATGTTTCATATAAGAGTTATGGACAAAAGATTGTTGTACAAAGATATCATTCCAAAAATAATATAACTCTGTTCTGGGGACCATAAATTATGCTTTTATTCACTAAAAACTCTTTTTTGAATTTTTGAACTGAGAACATTACATTCCTAACCTGTGTATCTGGTTGTAATGAAAGATTTCCGCTAAAAAATGCTCTTAATAAAAGTTACAAAAGACATAAAAGCAATATCTTTAGTGCATTCACCACTCAAATCTATGATTTTCAGCCAACGTTTTGATAGCTTCTCAAAAGCTTTCAGCTCAGGAACTGGTGGCTGCGAGTCCAAAAACAGATCAACTTCATTTTGGACATCCTGTGCAGAATGGAAGATAGCATCAACAAGATGTAGCTGCATGTGTGAGAAAAAGGTAGAAGTCCAAAGGAGTGATGTCAGAGCTGTATGGTGAATGTGGCAAAAGATCTCATTCGAGTCTATACACATTCCAGCTGGTGAATGAAGATATGTGTGGTCTTGCATTATCTTGATGGAACGTTATCTTTTTGTGCTGAAACTCAGTTCAACATTTTCCCTTGATAACAGCATCAACTTGGACTTGCATCTTGCTGTACACCTTACTTTCGAGGTTTTTACCTTTTCCCAGCTACTCTTTGTGGATAATACTGCGGCAATCTTGCCTGATATAAAGCATAATCTTTTTGTTAGTCAAATCGCCCTTTGTGATGCCACCAACGGACACACCGGGTGCAGATCAACCACCGTTTTGTTGAAGTAAATCCACTTTTCATAACAAGTGACAGTCTGGTCAAGAATTTTGTCCTTGCGTTGGTATTCAAGCAGATTAGAGGAGGCCTGAACACATCTGCTCTAATTTATTTGTGTCAGCTCATGTGCCACCGAGTGATTTAAGTTGTACATCAAGTTTATGCGATGCATAATGTAACTAATGGATATGGATATGGCGCTGATGTCTTAACTCTTTAGCAAGCTGTCGAGTGGTTGCATACTGATCTTCCGGCTTTATCACCATCAGTAGGGCGGTCAGAGCACTCTGCAGTTTGAATGTCATAATCCTTGTTTTTGACCTTTTAGTACCAAACCTTTACAGTGTCATGTGATATAAACATTAGTACCTAATGTACACATGATTTGGTGACATTCCGTAGCTGACTTTTTGCAACAGAACAGGAAGTAAATTGTGGTTCTAATCTGTTAGCATGATAGTTTCATTTCAGACACCTTGCGTTTAATAATAACGATAATTTTTTAGAAATTTCACAACACAGTGTTTCTTTCAAATGCCAAGAATCGTTTCACAAAATATGATTAAACATACCAAGAGGAATTGTTTGCGCAGACAATATTTGCAGTGGCGGAGAGCTTTCGTTAAAACCCGATATATAGGTTGGTGGGAAGTAATATTATAATGCAAAAATATTGATTGAACAACATTTTGACAATTTTATGCAAAATTTTAATGACTATTATAGATATTCATTCACAATGAATAAATTTTTATAATCTTTTTGGGACAGCCAGAACTTGATATTTCAAAAAAGGAAATTTTTGAAATTTGTTTCATTTTATACTTATTCATTTCTTTTTAGAATGTTTAGTATGTATGTATGTGTATGGAAGCATGCATTTTTATATGCATAAATGTCTATACTTGTTTACTGTACCAGAAATGCCTATATTATACAATAATGAGCAAGAGTTTCTGCTGAGACAGTTGCTCAAAATATATAAATTCTTTACTTAAAATCTTAATTCGTGGAGTTCAGTTAGTTAAACTGAATTAGTGCCACCAAAGAAGCCACCTTGTTTCTAAGAGACAAATGTAACAATATTTTTCAGACTTTTGACTGGAAAAGTAGGTATAAATCTAGCGCAAACAACTAGAAGTGTAGAATATGGCAACAGATACAGAATTTCCACAAATTGAAGCTTTCACTCCTGGTACTCTAATAGGTACTGACTTTCACTCTAATAGTTATATAAAACAGTATATTCTGAAATGTAAGAGCAGTTCTGACTATTCTATCTGCAGGTTTATGGATCAGATTTACAAAGTAAAAGAAGTTCTAAAAACACATAAAAGCTAATAATAGGGAAATCAATTACAAAATAATCAGAATATCTCGTAAAGCTTTGACACAAAAATTCATAATGCCTGACTGCTAAGTTTGCATCGGCATAATGCCTCGGCTGTAATTATCAAAAGTGATAAAGTATTTTAAAATTAATGGGTAGGAAATCTGTCTATGCATTCTATAAATTTCACAGAATTCATTTAGATATACTGCCAATGGCATTAATAAATACCAAAATAAATAAATAAATAAATAAAAGAAAACAAAAAAAGCCTTTTAGAACCTTCTGAAATAAGTTTTTCTTTTCAGCTTTTGCAAACATAATGAATAATCATTTAAAAAAAGCTATCATTGAAACTCTTAATAAGCAAAAGTGCTCACCAGCAGCTGAGCAATAAAGTTGCTGAACTCTGATAGTTCAACCTAGGTTCAAATCCCTGCTAACAACCTGGCAGTGTGGGAGTTTTCATGGTTTTCTCCACGTGTAATTTAAATAGGAGCTAGTTTCCTTTAAGAAGTCCTCTACAAAGGCTTCCCTTCCCATAGGCAGATAGCCATCAAGTAGATTTTTTCTAATTAATTAACCTAAATGAACAAAAAAAAATTTTGCTGTGATTTTGGAAATATTATGCAATTTCTTTTTAATGAAGTCTATCCATGCTTCGTTTCCTCTTTTGAAATAGTTTCTGAACGTGGAAAAAAATGATAGGACTACAGAAATTGGGCAACTTTTTTAAACACTTTTCAACAGCGATATTAAAACTAAAGGCAAATTTTACATCCAAATCAATGGTATACCCTTGGATACCAACTTAATGCTATAAATCTTTGCATGCAGTCCTTTTCTGTTTGTGAAAAATTTAAATTCATAAAAAAATTTCAGTAATTCATGTATGGATAAGCTGAAGACGTACTTGCCGGTAACAATTGTAACTAAATTGAAATAGAAGGTATTTATACTAAATAAATAAAAGCAATATGGGCTATTTAGGTATTTCTGTTAAAATTCCAATACAACAGTCCTTTAATAAATGCAGATTTAGATGTAATGATGTAGGAAAGTTGATTGAATAGATATTGAAAACATTGATCCATAATGAATAGCAAACTTAGCAGCCAAGGCAGATGAAATGTTCATTTTTATTTCAATTGACATTTGCGGCCACAGCTAACTTGGCATTCTAATCGTGCGTATTTCAAAACATTTACATTTTCAGAAGAAGGGAAGCAGCAGTCCATGTAGGCCATGGTGGAAAAAGCAAGTGCTTATTTATACAACATGGCAGCTTATTAACAAAGATTTCGGTTCAGGAAATTTTTAATTTCGGATTAGTTGACATCATCTTTATGTAAAAGTCATATGGCGGATTAATCTAGAAATGATGCAGTCCAGAAAAGTTTACTATTTTTAGAAAAGGGTAACTATCTAATTTAAAATGAAGACTTAACAGGCTATTGTTGTTTGTATAATAATTTTGATTTAACGTACTTTTTTATCTTATACACACACACACGCCCCCCACACACATACACGCCCCCCCCCACACACAGCCTTTTGGTGAAAAAAAATATGGGCTTATTTTTATTATAAACCAGTGCACAGCCCAACAGAGTTAAGCTTCTCTAGTAACTTCTTATTATGCCTGATTTTTCTTATTACTTTCTATGCATTCGAGTATAATGCTATAACCTAGCTTTAATTAAAGTGGAATTACTAACTACCACTTAACAAACTGAAACTGGTCTCATTTGGTTTTGGCTTAGCACTTCTTCCAGTTGCTTTGTTAGATAGTATTTAATGTCTCCCTGGTTAATTTAGCTGAGGAATCTTTGTTAAGCATTTTCTTTTTTATATTTAGATTCCTTTCCTTATTAACTTATTATTGATTGAATTCATTTAAGCTTCATAATGCAATTTTATATTGTAATAGTTATTTTTTAATTATTCTGAAGCTCCATGGAGGTGGATTTGCACATTCTCTTCCAAATATTTTTGCCCTTTTATCTTAAAATGATATTAAAATACTTTTTTTTTTTGTGAGGATGATTGCAGGTTTAGAAACACAACTGATGGAATTATGCATGTGATGCTGCCAGCATTGTCCGTTGCTTATGTTCATATTTTTTCTTATATTAATTCTTCACAGTACTGTTCTTTGAACTTCAATTAATGCAGTAGTTTGTAGATTTTAATGATCTACTGTTTGTGATATTGTCATTTTTCTGCACCTTTCACAAAACTGCAGTTTCTTTATATTTTATACTCTACATGCTTTATTATTTTATTTTTTCTCGTAGTTGCATGTAGTCATAAATTATTATACTGGCTCTTGTTGAGGGAAATCATATTTCTATATATATTAATTATTAATTAATATTTTTTTTATATTTTCTTTTTCTGCTTTTAAAAATCATGTATGTACTATTTTATCGCACTGCAGCTTTATGTGGACTGCCCTGTTTTATATATAAATAAAAAATGAAAATTTCGGTTTTCAATTTTAGTTATATACATAAGAAATTTGTAAAATAAAATTCTACCTTTAATTTGTAATACCCCATAAATCTCATGTTTTGTTTTCCCTTTCACAAATATAAATATGCTTATAATAAAGCCTACTGCATTGTATAATTTCAAAATTAAACCCTAACATGTAATGCTCATGATGCATGTACTTTCATACTATGAAATGTCTTTTAGACCAAAGTATTGTTGCATTTTGCAAACCAGAAACTTATTTAACCAAAAGTAATCTAATTTGGGCAATTGTGAAGTTAATAGTTCCATTTTAATTCTATACATCTTTTCTTAGCTTGTCGCTCTCCAACACTTCTACTTCTTACTTATAATTTTGAAAAGTATAAATATTTGCTTTGAAGAAGGGTATGTATTTTGTATCATTTGATCTGCTGTGTATTATATTCAAGAATGTTTTTGTCAAGAATAACGAAGTGTTCATCTGGCTGGGAATGTTACAACTTCTGAATGCACAAACTCTGTCATGTTCTACATCACCACATCAAAGTTTTTATTGCATGTGCAAAAAACTTCTGATATAAATAAGTATTTATAAATGATGTAATATTATATATATTTCTGTATATGCAATAGTAATAAAAATTGCATGTAATATTAATATAAATTATTACATGTATAGGAAAAAAATTTAAACATTCTGTTTGATTACACATTTCAAATCCCGCATGGAATTAATTGTGGTAGTTAAATTGTATTAAATTCTTAGTTTAAAAATTTTATCACATGTAAGTATTTAACACAATTTAAATCACTCATATTTAGACAGAAGTGTTTTTCTCAGGCGGAAGAAAAGGTTTTAAGGCCCATCGCATAACAAATTCTATCAACTGTAAGAGAGAAAAAATAATTTGCCAGTTTCTTAGGGCAACTGTGGATATAAAAGTGCTTTTCAAGCAGGGCATATGAATTTTTTGTATAGGAAATCTGAAGTGGATGGTTATTGTTGGATGTTTAGATATATGTATTTGATGTTCATTGTTAACCTTTTGATCATCAAACTAACTTGGCTCACATTCCAGTTGCACACTGTAGTGTGCACAAATGAACACAGCTTGCATTACATATTTATGACTGACATATCATGATTTGGGAACAAAGAATTGCTTAGTCACAACTGCCAAATGGTTAATTAATGTATTACCTGAACATTTTCAGCAGATATTATATGTTGTTATATGTTATTATATGTTGTATGTTATTGAATTTAAATTATATGTTAAATATTACCATCTATCTTGTGAAGAGGGGATGTCATGTAATATGCTTTCTACTTCAATAAATTCTGTTTAATACATTTAGATAAATAATATGGCAACAAGGTATAAAATTTAAGAAAATATTTTGAGTTAGTTTTCGTTGTGGTAGACAATCATCATTATCGAAAGCTTGTCAAGTAAACTTGTTGTACCTTGTAGAATACTTTTATGCAAGGAAATACTCAAGGTTTTTGGACTGAAATTTATTTTCTGATAATAAACATTTTCTACAGCTACAATGGCATTTAGTCTATCATATAAACATTTGATTTTATCTCAGTAATAATTTAAGAGGTTAGATTTTCAGCCTTGCACTTTTTTAAACAAAATACTGCTCATTTTGTGAAAAATTCTTTTTTTTTATCGTAAGATTTTTTGCTGTTGTATTTATATGCAATAAATGCCAATGCATTTTCTACAGTTTCATGACAGGTAGGTGATATGTAAATCTTTAAACATAAATGGAACAAAATTAAATATTTTATACAGCTTAAAATTGAGTAGCTATTAGTCTTTATAACTTATTTAAATAAATTTTAAAATATTTTATTGTATTCATCTGTTTAAAAATTAATATTTGTTGTATAGTTTTGCCATAAAGTAGTACATATTACATTTAAGAGGATTCGAATTTTTACAATGATATTCTTTTTCTTTGCAGAGGTATTGTTGCTTGTGTTGTTGTGTTCTTACTTCTTGGTGTCACGCAGATTCCTGATGGACCATTTCGAAGGCCTCATCCTGGTGAGAAGTTTTCTTAAAACTGTTAAAACATGCCTTGTTTAAAATTTAACAGGTTTAATTGTATATGTTGAATTGATATACTATGCTAAAACATTTACTGTATATTCCGATATATAATGGACATTTTTAATATAAAAATACGATGGAAATTTATGGGTGCATGTTATATGCCAGATTTAAATATAAGGAAAAGATGAGCATACAAAGTTCTACATGTATCTGAATGCTGTTTATTTAAAAGAAATGATACGCCTTCTAAACTTAAAAATTTTCCTTATCAGATAACATGAAAAGTTTGTTATATTTGTGTCCCATTATATCTTCAGGCATATATATCATGTAATTCTGTTTCATCTTTACCAACATTATTTCTTTAATCCATAAACATCCTCCGTTTCATCTAGATTGTCAGGTGTAATGTATTTTTTAATGACTTTTGAATTAGATCAGGATTAATTTCATTCCATGCTTTTATTATCCACCCACATACTGTTTCTAGACTGGCATGATTTAGCCTCTTTTTGTAAATGCTTTTTCGCTATCTAACATCCATGTATCACATTGCTATTTAAAATTGTCTTTGAATGGTTTATGGATAGATGCATAAAGAAGCTGAACTAAAGGCATTAATCTACCTGGAATAGTCACCATGTGTGTGTTACATTCTTCCAACAATTTTTACTTATCTGTTAGATAGGATCTGAACATAAAGACTCTGGATTCTTTAAGGCAGCAGTATGCTTTTGTCAAACGTTTTTGTATCCAAAATTTTACACTGTTTTCATGTAGCCATCCCTTCTTGTGAACATCAATGAAAACATACCATTTAAAAAATTACATTTCAGAATCCAATGAAAACATATTTAAAAAATTACATTTCAGAATCTATCTTTCTTTTAAAAATAACTATGATTTTTGATATTCTACCATCCACTATGCAGGAAAGCACTGTGGTGAGATGAGATTTTTCATTACATGTTTTTTTTAAGGGAACCTTTTTTGTTCCTTTCACATCAGTTTTTGTTTCACATCAATCAAACAATCACATCAATTGTTTTGTTTCCTGTCATATCAAACATTTGTAGAATTTCATCTATAGTTCCAGTATGTGACAGTAAATATCTTTTTTTTCTTTTGTAGGTCAATAACATACTTTGGTAACTTATGAGTTTGTTCTTTAAATCTTTCGGAAGTTTTTGCAAAACATTTTTTTTCCTCATAGAACTAAATTATTCTGTGCATAAATTGACTACACCAATTCAAACTTGCTTTAAAGTTTTCACTTTCATTTGCATTTTGTGTTTGCCCGTTTTTAGCAAGTCAATATAGACTGTTTCTTCTTAACAATTAATCTATTCATGCGAATTTTCTAGAACCCAGTTTTTAACACTTTCTTGTAGGATAGTCCATTTCATTACTCTTGTAAACAAAGCACATTTATTTTTCGGCAAATTAATTTTTGTGATTTCGTCTCTGTTCTACTTAGGTATGGTCGTGAATTACTGTGATTTCATTTTCTTCCACTCATGTAAGGAACTTTCACCAATGCCAAATATCCTTGCTGCTGAATGATTTCCATTCAATGACTTTGCATTTGAAACCAGCACTGTCTTTGTTTCGTTTGGCAAGAGCCATACTTAGTACTGCAAGAAACACAAGATGAACTGTATTTTAACTAGAGGAAATGTGATTTAATAAAGCCTTTGATGTTCACTTCAAAACTACTGCTTCAAATGACTGCAGAAGGAGGAAACATCTGACTCTTAATCCTGTGAATTCACTCAGGTCAGAAGTGCATTCTAACCCCAAACTGTGTTCCTCTTTTTTTCAAAACACTAGAGTAACATATTTATGCACATTTGCATTGAATACAACCCACTCTTCTAACAGAATTATTTACTCATGCAAGCATTTCCTCCGACATACATATTGTTTCCCTTATTGCTTGCCAGTTCAATGTACTACTGTTCAAAAGCCTGGAAAAAATCTTCAACTGAAGGAATTCAAAAGATAATCGCACATGTGTGTTTCAAGTTTTCCTCGTAAAGAAAAGGGTGTGCATTATATAGCCAATACGCCTAGAAGTTTTAAAATGTAGTTTGAAATTATAGGTGTGCATTATACACCCAATGCATGTGATATGCTAGAATATACTGTAAATAATGTTATGGTTTCATCATGTGAATAATAAAAATTTCAATCCTATTTAAAACCCTGGATATGTACACTTGTTTCAATAACATAAGGAGTAAAGAAGAAAATTGTTATAAAAATTTTAAAAATGTTTGTAGGTAAAATTTCATTACAATATTTTATTTTGCTCATAATTTTATTTAGAAGCTTATTTGATAAGGGAAACTATTGTTGTTGTTAGCTCGTTTAGCTCTGCAAGAGTTTCATGGAACATATACATGAGCTAGCATAAAATATGGGGAAAGCAAAACAAAATTAGTTTCCTTCCTCCCTCCCTCAAAAAGAAAGAAGTGGACAAATTAGTAAAATAAATATCTCTCCAAAAATGTGAAAAACCTAATAAGAGTCAAACGTAATTTCATTGTTTAATGTATAAGAATGAAGGTTGTAAGAAATTGACTGATTGATTCTAGGTTGAAAACAACAACAACCTGACTATCTTATTATGTTGCATAGAAATATGGTGATTAGAGTGGACAGTTCATATATATAAAGCAGAACATAGATAACTGTGAAGATATCAGTTATTCACTGTAGTTATAGTGTTGAGTTTCTATTCATATTCACACTGATTTCAGTTCATCAAGTTGGATCATCTCATGGAACATATACACAGTCCAGTCACATTAATGTGACCACCACGTACTTTCCATGTCAGAGTTAAATAACCAATCACAGAAGGCAGGTGGCAGCACAGTGCAGTTGAGCGTATATAAAGGGTGTGTGAGGGCTTCGGAAAACATTTCAATCGTTGGCGTAATGCAGAAACGAAGCGATTTATCCGACTTCCAAAAGGGCATGATCATTGGCTTTCGGGCCAAGGGTGGAAGCATTTCCGAAACGGCTGAGTTTGTGAACTGTTCGCGTGCCGCCGTGGTAAAAGTGTACCGTGCATGGCAAAATGGGACTGTCCAAAATCAGCGACGTGGCAAATGTGGTGCACCACGGGCCATAGATGACAGAGGCGAACGACGGTTGCGGAGATGCGTTCGGGCAGATAGACAGGCTACCGTTGAGCAACTGACCACCAAAATGAACCAAGGGGCTACCAAAAGTGTCTCCCAAAGTACTATTCAGCGAACATTGCTGCGTCTGGGCCTCCGAAGCAGACGCCTGGTTCGTGCACCTATGCTGACTGCTGTTCATCGACGGCGAAGGCTAGAATTTGCACGCCAGTACAGCAGCTGGACGTCCACTGAGTGGCGACAGGTTGCGTTTTCGGATGAATCGCGTTTTATGCTCCATCGGACAGATGGACGTTGGCGTATAAGGCGTGAAACCTCTGAAAGGAACCACCCTGCAACCATTGCCGGAACGGTCCAAGCTGGAGGCGGGAGCATTATGGTCTGGGGAATGTTTTCCTGGCATTCTCTAGGTTCACTGATCATTGTGGAAGGCACAATGGATCAATACAAGTACGCATCTGTCCTTGCGGACCATGTTCACCCCTACATGCGCATTGTTTTTCCTCAGGATGATGGCATCTTCCAGCAGGACAATGCGAGGTGCCATACAGCTGCCAGTGTACGTGCGTGGTTCGAAGAGCACCAGGATGAGTTTACCGTCCTCCCCTGGCCAGCAAACTCACCTGACTTAAACCCAATCGAGCATCTGTGGGACCATCTCGATCGAGTTGTTCGCGCCATGGATCCTCAACCGCGTAATCTAGCGCAGCTGGCCACGGCATTAGAGTCGGCATGGCTCAACATCCCAGAGAACACCTTCAGGGACCTATGTGACTCTCTTCCTGCACGTCTCGCAGCAGTCCGCTCTGCGAAAGTTGGTTATTCTGGCTTTTGACAGATGGTCACATTAATGTGACTGGACTGTGTATATGTACAAGCCAGTTTCTCTTAGAAAGTTCCACATGCAGCCTTCCTTCTTTTGGACAGAATGTGCGCTTTCTACAATCAAATAATCCAATTAAATCTTTCATATGTCACATTTCTTAGACGAAGGTTTTTGAATCTGTGGGGAATTTCCTCTTATGGGGGGGATCATATGGCTTTAGACTCATAGACTGAGTCTGTGGCAAAAAGATCATGGCAAAAAAAGCAACTAATGCATAGTTGAAATCATGGAACCTAAAAGCAAGGTACTAGTTTAGTGTAACTTTCCCACCTGTTAAGTGACATCTTTGAAGGTATATTACAATTGCATTTTACTTTTTTTTTAAATCGTAAAATGGCTGTTGCATTACTTAGATACCTGCCAACAAAAGTTTTAAAAGGGAAGATTTTTATGCAAGAAAGTTGATTTATAATAATAATAATAATAATGCTTTTTTTTCATCTAGTGATTGGGTATTATATTTTTTTGTAATTGCTTTTAAGTTTCGTGTGTTTTCAATGCTTTAAACTAATTATTATGCCGTTTGTATTTAGCTTTTGTAATCAACACAATTCAGTATATATGTTACCGGCAAAGTTTGAAATCCTCCGTTCTATAGAGTGCTTAGGCATTGTATATAATGCCTAAAACCAAAGAACCTCTATGTAAAGAAGGAAAGGCTCCATAGACGTAATGTAAACCACTTTGTCTGCAATGCCGCTACAAAGAAAAGGGAACATTCGCCAAGGGATTTGGCGACAGAATCTGTTGGCGAGAATTTCCCCTCTGTGATGTGCCGGTTCTTTGGTACCTAGCCAACATTTTCCCCCTCCGCGACGTGTATAGGAAATTGAGGAACACGGGTTAAGATGAATCGTTTTTTGACTTGTTATGATAATTTAAACTCGGAAATGATGAAATATTAGGTGAAGTTTCACTTTCACTGGTTGTTGAACTTCCATTGTCCATATTGCTACTTGAAACCAAAGAACCTATTCTTTGTTTAAACTCCTGCTAAACGTAACGGTCGAACCTGTCCAAAACAACTTCGACATTCAGCTTCGAGCTTTGGCGCTTTTTGGCGACAGATATTTCAGACATGCGCAGTTGTTTCCCTTTTCGTTGGAAGGGAGCCACTTCTGCTTCTGCGAAGTTTTCCTTCTTAACAGTACATATTCTTTGCCTAAAACTATCCGGTAGTTATGAAACAATTCATATTTCACACATTTCCTAGGCATTCTACAGAATGCCAAATGACAAACCGGCAAAGTATGAAATATATTTCCAATTCGTTTCGAAGAACCAAAACTACTTATTAGAAGCTAATAATTGGTGTGAAAGAGCCAAAATGATTTCTAAGGAGGAACCATGGGACTACTGGCCTCTGAATCACTATGATATGATGTTTGTTTAAAACAAAAGTGCATTCATTTATCCTGTTAAAGAAAGTGTCAATATTGTACAATATTACTTCATGGATGCTGAGTTATTTCCTGTAATTCATGAAAACTCATTTTACTGGACACGGATGACGTGACAGAATGTGAAAAACCTTTTAACCAAATACATAAACGTTACATGTAATGATATTGAACTGTACAACCACCTTTGTGAGCCCTGCCAGAAAAAGCAAAAAGGTATTAAAAAGGTCATTTGCTGTTAAACTTATATCTGTTTCTCAATTTAATTTCTGTTGTCAGCTAAATCTTACTGATTTCCAGTCGCAACCAGATATAAAATAAAAATTTATTATGGTGATCGAGATCATCACACTATTTTTTTTACATATTTTGAATAACAGGTTTTTAATAGCACACTCTGATTAATTTCTCAAAATAGCATTTGCATTTTTGAGGGCTATGTGCCTTTTAAATAATACCTTTATCATAACCTTTTTCACACTTTACCTAAAGAGCATTTGTCATTCTTTAGAATTATATACGGTGCCTAAATAAAGTGTGTAATAACTCTCATATTTCCTACTGTGCCTAAAAACGTCCGACATTCTATACAATGCCTAGGCATTCTGTAGAATGTCAGCGTTTCATACTTTGCCGGTAACATATATATATATATATTGATTGTATTCTTATGATGTCAGTAAATAATACAAAATTTATGATGAAATTTGTGCTTTAGTGTAAATATTGAATGCAGTTTATAATTTTACGTAAAACTAACGTATATTGCAATTGCAATTTTGTAATTGTTATTGTTATTAGGGCAAAATTCACCATTAACATTTTGAGAATAACTTCACTATTCTAAAGGAGAGCTGTAAAATAGATATCCTTTGTTAGTTTTTAAGGAAAAAATATGAATATATTTGCTGTTATTCATACTTAAGTCATTTGAGCTATGCCTGTTTTTACTTTATTAAAAAATCTGTGTTGTATTTTTTATAACTTTTTTATTATTTTCAAATTCATACAAAAAGTAATAAAAAGAAATAAAGTAGTTATTGAATCGTAAATATTCTTTTAAAACTTTAGTATCTAGGAATAATCCGTTTTCTAAAGCATGCTGCATGTACATTGTGCTGACTTGCATTCAGGAATGTTTTAATAAATGGCTTGTATGTGTCCAAATGTGGTATTTATATCAGTGTAAAATTGCCAAGATTATCTAGCTAAAGTATTTGGATCTTGATATCCTGTCAATAAAAGTTTATTTTATTTATAAAATTCATGAAGTGGAACTTAAAAAACAGTACCTGAGAAAACAGTTAATGGTATGTCTAAGTGAAACAAAAATAACACTATATTTGCAGTAGGATGAAGTTTGCAAAGTGCTATCAAATTGAGAAAAGATTCTTTGTTCTCAGTTTTGTGTTTATGCATTCCAATAGGAAAATTAAAATAATGTAATATGTATGCATTACATATGTGTTTCTCATTTATGTGCATCCATGTTCTTGGGTAAATATTTTTGTAAAATATGGTTTGAAGACTAACGCACCAATCGTATTCAAGATTTGTTTTGATAACTGAGTTTTGTATTGCATTTATTATTAGTACATTTACAGTCTTAAAAATGTCTACCATATATCTACCAAATGTCATCATTTAGGCAACTGGGATGTTCATTATGAGAAAAATGTAAAATGTCCATGAGCAACATATTTTTCTGTAATGAGTACATATCTTGTGCCATGCAGCTCCTGAACAAATTAATATGAGAATAAAGCTAAGTGTAAATATGTTTGAAATTTATCTTGATATTCTTTGATGAAAATCTTAATAATCATTGTAAGTTTTGATGAACAGATTTATCTGTGTAATGAATAATATTCTATGTGCTAATGAGACATGAATTTTGAGTAAATTGTGACCTTTTCTATGTGACTTTTATACTGCTAGAGGTTAATTATTTGTTTGGTACTATGGAGAAATGTTTTGAAGTTGTATCATGAAATTTGTGTCCACGAAGTTCAAATTTTCAAAAGCATGCAACATATTTAGTCTTCTTCTTTTAGTTTAAAATCTTGCTAAAATTTTGTGATCTTCAAGGAAATTCATTTTTTTAACATATAATATCGCATTGCCTTCATCAAGAAACATTTACTTAATTAATAGTAGTGTTGAGTTTCTTGTTTGCGAAATTGAGTCTTTTTGCAGTAGACTTCTGTACCTAGATGTTGAAAAGTCAAGTAACAAAAGAATTTCACATATAAATCATATTAGATAATATAAGAAATGCAGTTTCTATCTAAAAATTTTTTGTCTTGATGAATATCCGTTGTTTGTATATATAATATGTCTGAGATAGAACAATGAATATTTAAAATGTGCTGATTTTAGGACACAAATGGGAATAGATACTATTCTTTGACATTTGTTATTTTTGCCAGTTTTTCAATGGATGGATTTATGCATGTTAGATTTTAAGAAATCTTTAGAATTTGTGAAGGAAGCTGAACTTTGTATACATAAACAATTGTGAAGCACAGTATATAGTTCTACACCAACTTGAAAGTTGGTAAGATATTTTTTAAGTCATTTCTTAAAAAAATGCATAGGATGCACTTGGTGACTTTTCCATCAGAGTACATGATGTAATTAAGGCAGTTCAGAAGTGTTACACTATACGTGTCCCCTTAATATCTAACCTTAGGTTATATCTAAAAAGAATGCATATGCTCAACATATGAAAGAGAATGTATAATTGTGTGCTCTTCATTTTTTCTGAAAACAATGTATTTGCAAAAGCCTACTTTACGTTTCTCAGAAATAAGTGAGAGAGTCTAGTTAAGTTCTAATTAATGTTGTACATTATTTGAGTTTGCATGTCTGTTGAATGCTGCTTTGTTAAAGTGCTAGGATCGTAATGGCCTACAGTTCAAAGTTTGGCATATGTAATTTTTTTTTAATCTTCCATTTTTTTGCATGAAAATTTAGTCTCTAAATATTTTTAAAAGAACTATTCAAAGAAAAAAAAGACATGGAAGTTTAAAATAAATTTTCATGCATTTTGCTGTAATTACTTGTGCATTTTTAATAAATTTATTCACAGTTATAACAAGGTTATTTATCATGAAGGTTTTCAAAGTGTAAAATATTTCAGTATCATTTATGTGGTTCTAAACTGCTTTAAATATCAGATACTAGAACACTGCAAAAACAGATAGAAACTTATTGTTCCCATTCTACCTTATAACTTCAGTAAACACAAACTCAAAAGAAAGTTTAAAATGTACGAACTTATTAGCATGTCAACCTGACAGCTATGTAAAACTATTACAGTAGAAGCTTGAGTGTCTGGAAATTTCCGGAAATTCTGAATTATGAAAAAATCCCAGATAGTTGAGCATATGAAAAATACAATTCACGATAGGAAAGCAAATAAATGGAAGAAATTAAAAGTTATAAAAAGTCTTGAATATTGAAAACGTTCATTTAAAATTATGTAAGATTTAAAAAAAATTGCATTTCAGCCATGAAAGCTAATGTATTTCATAGGCTATAAGTAAGTAAAAACCTTAATTAAGTAAAAATCTTATCTGATTAAGAAATCCCATCAATCCTGAAAGCTTAACTTGTGGTATTCATTTCAGCAAAAGCTTAAAGGAACAGATTGTTCTTTATTTAATTAGTAATCTACAAATAGAAGGTATGGATATAGAATATAGGAACATTAAATCGGTTGTCATAATTTTTCATGTTGCATCACTATTGTTTAACCGTTTTCACTACCAGGATCACAAACTTTGAAATTGCTCCATTGTATGCTGTTTTTATCAAAGGCAGGTCTGAAATTTTAAACATTTTATGAAAATACACTGCTCGACTTTGAAAATGCAACACCAAGAATAAGTGGTCAGAAATTTATGCAAATTTTAGAGTAGACACACGTCACTGAGTTATGCGAATGATGTGAAATGTGCAGCTCTCTGACGCACGTAAAGTAAGCTATAAGGGAAATAACGTGCAGAATGGGCGATATTCGTGTCGTTATTTCTGCCAGACGAACTATCAAAGAAAGTTGGTTTTTGTCCCGGAGGATATGTGTAATAGGAGAGAATGCCAGGCCGCAGTCAACGAAGGCACTTCCAGCAGATAGACGATTTTATGAAGGGTGATCGGACTGAGAAGGGCGGGTTGGTCTTTACATCAAATCGCAGCTGATACGCACATGGATGCGAGCACGGTCCATTGGCTATGGCGAACATGGTTGGAACAAGGGAATGTGGGAAGAAGGAGGGGTGCAGGTGCAGCCAGGGTAACGTCAGCACGCGTGGATCGACGCATCCGTTGACAAGCTGTGGCAGGCCCGCAGGTCACTTGTACCATGATTCTGCAGCATATGCAAGATACCCTGGATGATCCCGTGTCGATGAAAACCATTTCCCGTTGATTGGTTGAACGTGGCCTGCACTCGCGGCGTCCATTAAGAAGACTGCCATTGACCCCACAGCATAGACGCCAACGTTTAGAATGGTGCCGGATTGGAGCGATAAGGATGACAGAACGGCGAAACGTCGTGTTCTCAGATCAGTCACGCTTCTGTTTATCCAGTGACAGTCGCCGCATACGTGTGTGGCATCGACGTGGAGACAGATCTTATCCGGCAGTAACTGTGGAACGCCCCACTGCACAACAACGTGGCATAATGGTTTGGGGCGCTATTGCCTATGATTCTAGGTCACCTCTAGTTCGTATTCAGGGCACTATGACTGCCCAACGATACTTGGATAATGTACTGTTTCCGGCGGCAATCCCCTATCTTCAGGGGCTGCCTAATGCAATTTTCAGCAGGATAATGCCCGGCCACACAGTACTCGCATCTGTCAACATGCTCTGCACGGTTCACAGATGCTTCCCTGGCCACCATACTCTCCTGACCTGTCACCAATTGAACATGTGTGTGATGTAATTGGACGCTGTTTGCAGACTCTGCCCGACTCATTCAGAAGACGAACTGTGGCAAATGGTTGAAAGTGCATGGAGAGCCATCCTTCAGGACACCATCCGCACTCTTATTGACTCTATGTCTAGACGTGTTTCTTCGTGCATCGCTGTCCGCGGTGGTTCTACATCCTACTGAGCCGACGCCGTTTCGCTCTGTATTCTTACTATCATTTTGAAATAAAGATCACTTATTGCTGCTTGCTGTCTCTGTCTTTTTTTCAAATTTCACCACTTTCTGACCACTCCTTCTTGGTGTTGCATTTTCAATGTTGAGCAGTGTATAAGGGAAAAAAATGCATGAATAGCAGTTAGCTTGTATCCTTCTTTATAAAACTAAACCAGCTTATCGAGAACTAAAAAAAATAAATCCAGAAAGTTTTAGATAAAACCAAGGTGAAGCTCTTATTGTGTTGCTACGTCATGCTTATCTGCTATTGGCACTAAGTCGCACTGTTTGGCGACAGTGTTTTATTATAGCTTTCTAAGTCTTGAGTTGCATAATTGCATAATTTTTCAGAGATGAAAATTTCTAAAATATTCCGATTTCTTTAACTTTCTGGTTAGTTTAATGCCTGGTAATCAGGCTTTTGTGATAAATAAATTCTGCATCTAGCAAAGCAATATGAAATAAATTCTGCATCTTGCAAAAGATGAAAGTCAGGTCGTACTAAAATACAAAATGCAAATCAATGCATGACTAAGTAAGCTATGTAGATATTTTGTAAAGCAAAGGCTGCTGGCTGAGCCTAAAGCAGTTCATTCAATTCAAGTAATAAGGATGCATAAAGAAAGTAGTAGGGCAGCAGGGCTATTAAAGCTTTCTCAAACTGAAGAATTCTGCACTTATGTGCATTAACTAATTCTAATTCTGATGAAAGTTAATGAAAGTAGAGGTAATGCTAAAGCCAAAATAATAAGAAAACTATGTTAATTAACATAAGACCCATACACATGTTTGAGTCTATTATGAATTATATGTTTTAAATAAAATTTCAGAGGAAAATTGTAACATGCAGTAGCATCTTGCAATTTGTAGTTAATTCTGGTGTGAATCATGCATATTTTGAAATTTCTAAGAAAAGAATAGTTAGTTTTTGACGCGTCAAGAAATACATCTTGGTGGTACTTCTTGGGAGGGAATTTCTGTACAGCTCTGATTTTTTTTTTGGCTAAACATTTTTACATAACAAAAATATGCATTGGAATAAAAGGCAAAATAGATATATATAAAGTTAATTTCCTTTCATCTATTATGCCATAAAATGTTGATGTTATTTTTCCTTTATTCCCAATAGATGCATTTTCCAAATATATGGCTTTTGCATTTTTTTTTAAAGATTTTCTTTAAGTATGTGACACTAAAATGAAATTTGCCAAAGTCATGCAATCTTGTCTAGTTGTATTGTAATCTATGTTGCCACTAAGCACTGATGGCAGGAAGTAGGTTTGATGAAGATACAACAAATGATGAGAAGCCCCATATTCAGATGGAAGGATGCTTTTTTGATTAATAGTATTGCGATTAACTATTGACCGCCATTCGTATTGTGAAAGATAAGGATATCTGCCTGCTAGAATTATGCATCATTAAACAGCACTTCAACAAATATACTATTCCTGCTTATTTCCTGCAACAGACATTGCACAGGTGCTGTCCTCTGTGTAATCAGTCTGTTTATACAGTTATGCATTCTGTATGGAAGGCTACAAATGTACCACACAGAGGTTATTATGGAACAAACAACAAACATTGGCTTCTATTCATTTGATGCTCGCCGTCTGATCTGCTGAGGTTTCATTGCCCTCTCTTTCTTCGGGCATTAGCCAATTTATACATCAAAGTTCTGTGCATGATCTGTTCCCATTATTACAAAGAAATCCATGTTATACCAATGGAGCATTTTGAATGCGATTTTGTTAGGGCATCTGTTAGGATATATTCTCACGACAGATGTTCTTTCTTTGACTTTCCATTCTCACATCAGTAAGTGAAATGCAACATAAAAACATTTAGTGTTTGAACAGCAAGGCATTGTGCATCTGTCATTTGAGATTTCCTCTATAATCTCCATTGCTTGTTCTGTATAACAGTTATCACATGGAATGTTTTTGTTGAACAGGCCTTTGTACTACTTCATGTATTACAGCCAGTGTCTCATATTGTACCCTTCATTTCCTTATCAAAGCCTTACCTGTCATGTTCAGATGAATTTAAAGTGCTGCGTACATTTCTCCCACTTGACATCTTTTTCTGCATGGCCCAGGCAGTTAGCTTCCACATCATACTGTTACTAATATTCAGTGCCTCGTTAACTCATGAACTGTATCTTACTACATAATTTTAGGATATATTTACTTAGAATGACTTTTTAGGATTCAGTGAATCAACTGTAAGATGCTTTATGTGTGTACTTGTTTACAAAAATTAAAAATACTCAACCAGACTTATCCAAAAATGAAGTAAATTGTTAGAAAAAATATTGTTTAAGATTAATTAATAGTATTCAGCACAAGTTTATATTCAAGTCATTGAGTGAAAGAAAAGAAACTTAATTTATATTTTTGCGAGATTTTCAAATTTTTCTTTTTCTATGTGTTTTTGTGATTATTTTAGGGTTTTGTGTTTACTTTTTTTAGCAAAAAGCACCATCATCCAAAATTTTAATTTTTTTATATGTTTTTGCAAGTGGCCGTCTCAAGATAATTTGAAAAAATGTTCATTTTTATTGTATTGTGGTGCTGTAAGATCTGAAAGATCTGCTAATGGTTCGAGGATGAACAGATGTGCTTCTAGCTTACCCAGTTGGTTCATATGTTCTTGTGGTGCTTTATCCTGTACTGATTTACACAGTTGCAAATGTATCAGTATCTGCATGGCTCAGTATTGGGCATTAAACTTAATTTTTTGGATTTCAAAAACCGATTTTTTGATGATTTATGAATTTGTGTGTCTGAATGATTTCTTGATCATTGAAGCTATATAGCAGCTTTGTCGATGTTGGAATTTTTGTGAATTAGTACGAGAGCTTAACTCACAAGAATTTTCATTTCTAAGCTTTACAATCTAATTTAAAATTTGTAAACTTATTTTTCTGTGTAAGCTTATTTCTATGTATTATTTGTAAGCTCATTTCTCTGCATTTATTTTTTTAAATTTAAGCCGTCATTTAACCCTGCGTTAGGTGCTTGATTAACCGCACACTTATAACTAGGTGCACTGTTGACAGCTGTCACCCACATGCTTAATCTAAGGTTAAAGCACCTATAAAATTATCTTATAATAGTTTAATTCAAATGATGCAGCCTAGTATCGGTAGTTGCATTGTAATTCAGATTCCAGCACTGTTTATGCTTATTTCTTGTCTGTATGTGTAGTTTTATTTTTTTTATTTTGCAATATTTTATTATATATCTGCAATTTATAGCTGGTTTTTTATTATTTTTGTAGTAAGCATTTTATTCCTTTTTGAGAAGCTGCTTAAAGTTATTTTGGTTTACCATTTTAGAAAGTTCAGATATGCAAAATTCATCTTTGTTGCCTTCATGTATCTCTAAAGAATTTTCCTCAAGAACCTACAAATTTTTATTTTCTGTCTAAATCAAAATTATTTTATGTAGTATATTGATAAAAGTATTACTATGCAATTTGTTAAATTATAATTTTGACAGTACTAGAACTAGTTTTTAGTACTAACATAGAAATACATATTATTAACAATCCATGTGCATTAAAACTATTCAAATTCCCTTATAACATTTAAAACTGCATGCATGTTCATGTATATTTTATGATAAAATAGTGTTAAATACCATATTTACTTGTGTATTTCTTTCCCTTGTGTACTCCCCTGGCTTTTCTAGGGTTTAATTTAGAAACTAGAGTTATCTGCATAACTTTCTCCTTGAATTCAGAAAATTCACTTCCCTGGAATTCTTCAGATTGGTATTCTTTGCACCTGCATTTCAAAATTGTTTATCCATCCCTCTAGAATCCTGCCAATATGGATAGTATCTCTAAATTGAGCAGCCCATTAAGAAATTTTGTGTGCACTTTGCACATGTACTCTAACGAATGGATTGTAGTGTACAGTGTGGAGCTTAAACAAAAAGTATTAAAGACAATAATGAAATTTTTTTAAATATAAAATGTAATATGAGAACATTTATTTGTACAAAATTTTGTTATTTTTGCTTAGGTTTCTCCCTTACCCATGTCTCTCAATAATATGCTTTGTAATTTCCCCCTTTTGTATCTTCAAGCTGTAAAATTAGTCAAATATTGGGGAATACATGAGTAAATACGGTAAATTACTTATCAACTTTTTGTTTTTAATATCTGATTGGTAATTAGTCAAAAATTTTCACTTTTTAGCGGTCTGGAGATTTGTTTTTTGCATCAGTATAGTCTATGAGCTCTCTCTTATATTTATACTTTTTCAAGTAAGCATTTTGAAATTTTTGTACCATTATATGTCAGTCATAAAATATTTATTTCTTGGTGGAGACATTAAGCATGTGGAATGTTTGTGAATTTTCAAATCAACTTTTATTGCTATGAAAATAGTAACTATAAATTATGTCTTGTAAATATTTTTCATTCTTTTCACTCTAAAATGTTTGCACTTTCTTACATGCACTGAATTTTTATTAAATTTTAAATATGTAACAGGAAATTCTCTATTGTAGTAAGAAATGCATCCAGCTATGAGTGATTTATTAAAGTAAAACTTAGACACAGAATTACCACACAAGAATGTACAAACTGTGAAGACTTACAGTTTGTACATTCATTCTTGTGTGGTAATTTTGGTCTTCTTAAGAGTATCATTTTCATGTTATCTGTAATGTATTTAAATTGACTTTTTCTCTCTTATGTAATTGCATTTAAAATAATAAAGTGCATCTCTAAAGAAATTTTATTTCTAAATTTCGTGTATCTGTACTTCAAACACATTCAGTGCAAAAATGATAAATTTTGTCTTTCGTTGGCCGCACTGTCAAAAATTCTGCTTGTTCCTTTTATGTCAAATTACTTATCATTCACTTTCATTACGACCACAAAATAAAGATTAATGTGATATTTTAATTGTACTGGGTAAAAAAGCACAGATTTTGGAAAATTTTCTTATATGGTACAATTTGTTGTTGCATATCTCTAAATCCATGCTTATAACTATATATGTATAATCATGGGTGAAGTCCATGGGGGCACCTACTATTGAGAGAAGGCATGTTGACAGAACAACTTTGTTCAGTTCCATTCCAGGTTTATCAGGAGCTCCTTGGAGAATAGAATCAATGGGTAATGTATTCCGTGTTTCCTCAGTCTCAAGCCATCACTTCAATATATTTGAAGTGCTTCCATGCCGCAGAGGCTTTATTCAGTCAGAAATGTCAATGCCATCACCAAGATTCAAATCCAGGCTCATTGATGTGATAATAACTTTGTTAAAAGACATACTGTGTGACAGAGTTTCAGAGTAATATTTAATGAAAGAATTATTTACAATATTTATGCTATTCAAACACGAATTTTAAAATTTCCACATCATACGGCCAAAATTAGTTTTATCAAAAACAGTGGTATAATGGTTAATTACCGCCATGAGTCTCACTTCAACTAAACTAAAAGGGAAATTCCCACAATACCTCTCTCCCACCAGTCATATGACCTCGTTGGCAAAAGACAAGATAAATAATAAAGAAAAATTGACTCCATCGCAGGAAGAAAGAAAGAATTTCAACATACTATTTGGAGCTTGTAGCCTTTTATATGTATGTTATAAACAGTCATAAATGTATCATATATGAAACTAAATATGACATGGTTTCAACTGAAAGTTGCATTAGTGTTGACCAAGTGTGTGTGAAATTAAAGGCTAATGAAAACAAATTGGTATTAATTGCATGAATGATGCTTCTTGGTTATTACTATTCTTTGATTGCGTAGTTAAGATTATTTGTTCTTCTGTATTACTAAATTCAGTTATTATTAGCAAGATAAGTCTATTTAAATTTTTGCATCTTCCGCATGAAATTATATTGAAACTTTTTAAACATTTGTGGCTCATTCTACATATATCCAGTATAAACTGCCCTTTGTTAAATTTATTCAATGTCTAAGCCAGCAGGCCCTGGATGAAAGAAACAAGTACGTCTATAAGTCAAACCATAGGCAGAACCTTTTGTGACCATAAAACATAGCACCAGTGACCATTCATATGCACAAATAAATATCTAGAAATGCTTCTAAACAACATTTAACAGACCATATGTAATTTAATTTTCACCAATTTTATATATAATTTAAGATAAATATGAAAGCAAATTTCTAACTTTAATTGGTAGTAACCCCTTTTATCCTTCATTCAGATTTAGGTACTTCCTCTTGCTGCCCTAAAAATATTAACTATTTATAATATATTAATTTAAACTGCATAAGTTCCAAATTAATCCGCAGCATATGTGATCTTGTTTAATGCTACAGGGCAGATAAATTTTAACCAATCAGATTAAACATTTTGATTGAAACCGAATCTTTTGTATTCTTTTGTCCCACACTTTCTTCTGAATGCATCACTTTTGGCTTGTGCTTTGCCCATAAAACTTGCTGCTTCTTGCTGTTTTTAAAAAATATGTTTGCCAAGTCTCAGTCCTGATGTAAAAATGCTTTAAGAATGAGCTGCAATAGTGCCCATTTTATTTGTGTCAGATTAAAGAAACATATGTGAACAAAGAATGAAAGGGGAATAATTAAATTCGTCCACATCTGCAAGTTTCTCCTTCTTTATACATCCACTATTATCAGGAAACTATGCCAAATTGTTACACACACACATCGAATAGCCATTACACAGAACAGCCATGACCACCCTCCATCTATAACAGTGGGCTCGCCCAGGAACAAAATCATTGCACTTTCACTGTTGATGTTGGAGTATATAAAGCAGCTATGTATTGTCTTCCCCAACTGCAATTAGTGACATAATGGAAAAAGCACCTGATTTATCAGACTTCGATAAAGGTTCCTTGATTATGGCTCAGTGACTGGGAATATGAAACAGCACATCTAGTGGGTGGGCTTTAGTTCACGTGCAGTTGTTGTGAGCACATATTGAAAGTCGTGTACGGATGGTGAAACTACAAGTCGCCGGCCAGCAGTGTGGGTTCGATGATGCATTGATTCCAGAGGAGAAAGGAGATTGCTACACATTTTTCACCATAACTGAAGAACTACAACAGCTGAAATCACCACCAGCTTACAAGAGTGCCAAGCCAGACAGTGTTTCTTAACACACTGCGGCATACATTGCTGCGTATGGGCCTACACAGCCAGGGGCCGAAGCATGTCCCTGCACTGATGGTAAGTCATTGCCAGCTTCGTCTGCAGTGGGCCAAAAAACATTGGACTTGGAAATAAGAAGAATGGAAGAAAGTTGCATGGTCCAACAAATCACGTTTTCTGGTCCATCTTATCGACAGGCATGTGTTAATATGCTGATTTCCAACGAAACCCAGGCTCCCTGATGCGCAGTTGGATGGAGACAATTGCGCCTCAGTGAGGGTTATGGTGTAGGCAATGTTTTCATAACGTTAGGACCCATAATCCCCATGGAACAATCCCTGACGTCTGTGGTATGTGAGACCAGATTCACCCATTCATGACAACAATATTTCTGGCGGGGGATGGTGTTTACCAACAAGGGTAATGCACGGAGGTAGGTTTTGGTTTAGGTTAGAAAAGTTTCAGTTTTAAATTTTGAGTTTCAAGTTCCCAGTTACCTACATCATCAGTGGTACTTACGGAGGGCATGCAAGATGGATTGATCTAGAAATGATGCAGTCCAGAAATGTTATTAGTTTAAGAGTAAGGAGACCAAATATCCAAATTAAAAATGAGAAACTAAGAAGCTGTTAATAAATTAAATTATAAAGCTGATTTACATTTTTTTATCTTACTTCCTGATATAAAAATGTTTTAAATGACAAGGATACACTCAAGAACACTGAAAACAGCACACCATAAAGGTAACATCAGATTGAAAGGAGATTTAGTACACATAATGATACAGATGACAGATAAACTTGACCCCAAAATTCCGATAATTAAACAAATACAGTGTGTGCAATTAGACAATTGCAGTGCAAGTTTAGTGGCACTTCGGACCACTTCATGTTGCAATACATGTCTCAGTAGTCCGTCATGTAGTTGATTGGATATCTGATGTCATCCTGAGGCACATGGGTTCACAAATCTTGAACAATCACCTCCAAATCAAGTACAGGAGCGTCTGGCATTTCATCTGGTCCCAGACATGCTTCATATGAGACAGCTCTGGGGAGTGGCCTGGCCATGGAAGAGTCTGAACATGACATATGAAGTCTTCAGCAATTCAAGCTGTATGTGTACGAGCATTATCTTATTGGAAAATTGCTAATGGAAGACCATTTAGGAAAGGTCTTGTGTGGGGTCAAAGAATGTCATCAACATAAAACTGGCCCATTAGTTGTCCACGTACCACTATTAGAGAAGACTGTCTATCATAGGCTATGGCTTCCCAGACCATACACCTGCTATGCGGGCAGTATGGATGGAACTGGGAATCATCGCTAAACACCATGTTTTGCCAATCTGGTGGTATTTCACCTCGATCTGGCTTAGCCCTACTGTAGATGGAGTCGCTAATGTTTAAAGACAGTACACAAAAAGGGTGCTTGGATTGCATATTCACTTCCGCAAGGCATCCAGAACGTTTTTGGAACAAGTGGCATCCCTAAATCTAATTTGTATCATGGAATGAGTCACTGTGGGATTTATGAGCACTTGCCATATGATCCTTCAAATCCTCCCACTTCATTGTCTTCTTGGCTACTCCAGACTCGGTTCTCCACACATGGTGCCATCTCATGTCCATTGCTTCCAACATGTTCTGACACTACACTCTGAATGATCAACCTTTTGAGCAACATGGCGTGTTGACCAGCCTGCAGTTTTCACGCTGATGATCAAGCCCCTCTCAGACTCTCTCAACTGTGAGAAACATCTTCTCACATGTGTACCTGGCATTCTCTGCTTACTTAAAGTCTTCCTAAAGTCAGAATGAAGCTTCATTTATGTGCCAGTTTATATAAGGCCCATTTCCTGAATTCAGTGCCTTTGTAGGATATGTGGTATCTTTCTTCTTTCTTGGTGTACTACTTTCAATATTCCTGAGTGTATTTCGGCAGTTTAAACTTTCAAAAATTAATTAAAAAAATATAAAATCTAACTTTGTACATGTTCTAATCCCTATAGTTATATTTAATGCAAATTGATACTGGTTTATCTAATAAAAAAAAACAAAAGTTTGTATGATAAAAATTGCCTGAAATATTTCATTTTAAAATTTGTGGAGTGTATGGAACAGCACAAGAAAATTGAATTTATCGCCTTCCTTGTGGGGTCATTGTGGGTAAAAACTGAATTAGGATAAATAATTGAGTTTGTTTCTGTATCTGTTTGTGGTCATTTATTCTTTTGTGATTAGCCAATGTGTAAGGTATTTTAATTTATAATTTTACTGCATTTGGTATGTTGGAATCATTTTCATCTAAGTAATTTACAAGTGTTTGAATATTATAATATGTTAATATTCACATGCAGTTCTATTACACCAGGAATATAATCTAATAGTTATTCAAAAAATACATTCAATGGGAAGTATTTTTTTAATTTTAATTGATGCAAATAATATTGCAAGTTGTCTATATGCAAATCCTGAAGCTCACTACTGTTTCCTAGAACATGAATAGTGCTGGAAGATTTTTCTTTTCTTCAATGGGCTGATGCTAAAATGAGCTTTCAGAACTTTTAAGCGGTTGTGTGCTATCACTGTTTCTGTTATATATGTTAGATTAAATGTACAGCAGCGATGAATATTGAGAAATTATTTAGTTATGATCTGTGCAATAGAAATGCATGAGAAGCCACAAGACAGCATTCAATAAAATTTCTTGATAAGCTTCTGGCATATAAAACTATTTTAAATGTTGTGAAACATGGGAGAACCTGTTACCATTTGTTATCACTTTTGGTCAGGAAGATATAAGAGGTGGAATAGACAGATGTGTGAAAAAGTAACTCTTGGCGGACATCCTCATTCTAGTGTCAGAGAAAGAAGGAAAGCATCTTCAAAATCGAAATCCAGTGTGTTAAAAATTTTACATGAAAATGAGACACATTTCTGCCACCCGTGATAGATTCAAAAGTGTATGCGTAGAGATGAAATCCATTGATATGAGTTTAAATAATCCTTTAGAAAACAAATTCTTTGGGCTGATGAATGCCAGCTTACTTGAGCTGGAATTGCAAGCTTGCATATAATAATAATTTCTGGGTGATGCAAAAGTCCACACATCGTATGTCGCAATAAATATCAAGTGCTTCAGTTTGTTACTACTAAATAAATTTCTATAGTAATATTCTAGAAAGAAATGATGATAGGGTCATGAATTTTTTATGGTACTTTAGCTGGTAAGAAGTATGCAGATATTTTAAATGGACCATTCTCTGACTTCTTAGAAGATAATGTCTCACTGAAGGATTTGTCAGTTGTATGGTTACATCAAGGTGGTGCTTCAACACATAAATCTGCAATGCTATGCAGTTGTTTAAGACGTGTTTTTGGAGCTAATATTATTGGACATAAAGGTCCTCTGGAATTGCTGCCATAATCACTGGACTTTTTTTTTTCCTTTGGGGTTTATTGAAAAGCAAGGATTATGGAAGGGAATCAAGTCATACAGACTGCTCAGTTGTGCATTAACAACAAGTGCATGTATAACACCAATTAGGTTTCAGAGATGAAGAACATTTTATTTCACAGATGCAATTATGTCTAGTGAGACATTTTGAATAACTATTACATTAAAATCATTCAATTAGTGGAAATTTTGTTTTGTCTTAGAATTTTACATTCTGTTATTTAATTTTGAATTATAAGGATATGTTTCTCCTAATTATATCAGCATAAAATATTTTAATTATATTAGCTTATTAATATTAAAATAAGCTGAGCTTTTCAGTTTCATAATTTATGCATTTTCTGTTTTTGTCTAAACGTACTGCCAAGCATAGAGTGTTGTAAGACTTTTTAAACATTTATTATTGTGTTTAATATCTGTTTTTACAATAGTTATGAGAGTTATTTTCATTGATTTCTAAACCACAATAATTTGATCATTAATTATTAAAAAGTTTTTTTCTGTATTTTTCTTCCTGTTCAAGTGGTTATTAATTCTGAAGATTCTTTCCTTCAGGGAGCTCTTTAGCACTGGACTGGTGCTATTTGCATTCTTTGGTAAAAATTAAGATCTCTGAAATTTTTCGTGACTTTCTGCATATCAGTGCGTATCATTTAATCTGTTAACATCAGAGACCTTTAGTTGATATTTTATTTTTAGTTATATAAAAATTTGTATATTGCTCTCTTCAAATTGTACACAGCTTCTGAGTTTTCAAGCAAAGTTATATCACATTTTAAAATGAAATATTTTCATGAATTTTTCCTATGTGGATATTGGGAGAACGTATAAAAATGTTGGAATTCATAAATTTTACAAAAGGGATTTTTTTTAAATTTAAAAATGCTGAAACATGAATATTTGCATCAGTTAAAACATTTTTGTAGCTGAAAGTCTGTTTATGACCAGTTGTTGCAGAAATAAAGGCTGGTTAAGGACTAATGCTGTGAACTCTTTTATTAATAAATAAAATTTGCATCCAAAAAAGTAATCTGTATAAGGTTTTTATGAAAAATATTCATGAAGAAAATGGAATAAACATGCTCACAAAGGATACAAGCATTAGGAAATTGTTATAAATATTAAAGAGTTTAATTCTTCAGAAAATTTTACTTATTTTAAATTCTTCAGAATTTTCTGAAGAATTTAAAATAAATTCTATTTATTTTAAATTCTTCAGAAATTTTTACATTGTCTACTTCGGTTTGATTGTCATCTGAGCAATACTCTCAAGACTGCAATTGTTTTGTTCTTCAGACCTATGGCACAGATGTTTTTATCATCACTTATTCAAAACTTGAAAACTTTGTCCCTGTTTTTCTGCATTTATAAATTCTGAAACATTTATCTTGAGCACTGTTTTTAGCATGCATTTCTGTTTTGAAATATGTCTACGAATATATTGTTAATATTACTTTCATGTTTAACACAATGAAGAGAAAGGTGACCTATCACTGCTAAGAAAGATTAAAATATGAATCATTAATAAGTAAATTCACAAATGTTACTCATTTTCATCATATTTTTTCTAATGTTTCCACACATTCCTTTTAATTTCTTTAAATTAATTGGCAGGTCATTTAATAAAGGTCCGGTTAATAAAGGCTCTACTGTACTGTTTTTTTCCATGAATGAGTATGTATTTTTCACAGATGGGAGTACTTTTGTTTCATATTTAGTTTCATCAGGTACCTTTTGACTGGGTGTAGAAATGGTAAAAATGTGGGATTTTTCATGCATGACAGCAAAGCATTTTCTGGCATTGTTTATATTGGAAATGTACTTATTTGTATTCATTCGCTGAATTATTTATTATCTAATGTGAGCATAGTTGACCTGTCATTCAATTGTATAACAGTAAGGTTATAGTCTATTCCAAATAAAGGCTACATATGTAGGAGCATGTTTCTTTTTAAATCAATCCTTCGGAATTTCCATGTAATTTTTTTTTTCTGTCTGCATTTTAGAAGTAGTTGTTGCAGTGCATATCACATTTTTGAAGAATTTTAATCATTGTGTTCTCAGATTTGAAGGTTTATGTATTTCATGCATACTACAACACATATTTTTGAATGGGAACGATTTATTATAACCCTCAAAATCTTTTTTAAATCTAATGAATCTAATGGCTTCATAGCATCTCATTAAGCATTTGTTGGGAAAGTCCAAAGCCATTGGTTATATAGCTATCTCATCACTGAGAAAAATGGCCGGACTGCATCTCATGGGTTTGTTGTGGTCATAAAGCAGATTAATTATGATAAAATGAATGCTAATCCATTTACATAAGAAATATTTATGTACAATACAAAACAAAACAAAACATTATTAATGTACGGCAAGCACTAGCAAGAAATGCACAGGTGTGCTGGCAGCTCATTCACTGATGTAGCAAGAGAAAATGAGAAGGCTGAAGAATGACTGCAGCACCACTTCTGAACTAAAATGCATTCACTGTAGGTTGGCCAGTATTATAAGAGGGAGACTTACAACTGCAAACTGCAGGATACAGACCTGACTCCAGTCTCATGATAGCTGGTTCCACTAACCAGTGTACTGAACATGGTGGCAGAAAATAAGTAAATTTCATCAAATAAATTTCACTAAAACCCTCAAGCAGACAGTTGTTGAGATCAGCAATTTTGCTCTTATTGTCAGTGCATATTGTATCATGACAATTGCTGTTACATGAAAAACTGAATTTCCTGAACAACCTTATGATTGTGTTGGGTGACTTGTATTTTATAAGTGTTTATACAAAAGTTTAAAAGATGCTGTCACTTAAAGTTATGAAAATATTTGTTAAAATTTTTAATTATTTTTTTTAACAATAGCAGTTTGCTGTTTTTCGTAATACATGTTTTTATTGCTAACATGTTTGAAATTTTTTTTTATTATTTAGACTGCTAATGATGCAAGGCAACTCCTTAAACATATTGACAAAAATTTGGGTAAACCATTGTATGAGAAAAAATATGGTGGTAATTGTCTTTTATATGATGCTTCAAATCCAGACGATCCATATCATAACATTTGGGTAAAAAATTAATCTTCTGATTAAAAATTTGCTTAGCCCTCTGCTCAGCACGGGATTTGAAGAAAATTTTCTAAAACTGCCATGAGAAAGAGGTATTTTCTTGATTTTAAAGCCCAAATCTCCTAGTATTTTATACCTAAATTTATGTACTTTTAATGTATTGTCTTAATATCTTAGGCATATTTCAAGATAGTTATATATATCCTTTTTAAAATATCACAAATATATGATCTTGCCTGGCAGAGGGTTAAGCATATATTGTTGTGAATTTAAATTATACATGATGTGTTTTTAGAATTGAATGTATCCTAATAGATGCAAAAAATGCAGCCAACTCAAAATTTTATCGAAAATGGAATTGGCATAAAATATAATGTAACATGTAGATATGTTGCCCGTTGGAGCTTAATATGTTTTAATGGGTAACATGTCTTCTAAGGTAGAGTAATTTCAACATTTATCAAACTCTGTGTTCATTTGGGGCATTTAGTTTCAGTTTGATATGTGTGTTATCTCAGATTTTGTTAATGCACCTGGAATGTTAAAATGCAGGCAGGTAGTCAGGGGATGCTTGGGGCATAGCCAGTATGCATGCTGTTTTCAAATATCCCTACATAGCCGATATTTTTAAAATATAGCAATTTTGAAAACTTTTAATGGGTAATTGTATACCTATGCACACTCACTCACTTTCTCACACACACACACACGCACGCACGCACGCACGCACGCACGCACGCGCGCGCGCGCGAGAGAGAGAGAGAGAGAAATAGTTTTATAATTTTGCATGAATGAGACAAAATATTATTTCAATTTTGGTATATTTTGTGTGATTGGTGCCAAAATTCGGCTGAGTAACAAAGATTTCATATAAAGCTCAATTGTTTTGTTTTTCATTATAAAATTTGGTACAAGAACAAAGAGCAAACAAGGCATAAATCCTATGCGACCAGAAAACCTGATCTGTGGAGGGAAAAATTTCAGAACTCATAGAAAGTAATTCAAGTCCCACAAGCCGTAGAAATAGAGTTGATCACAAGCCATAGAAATAGAGTTGATCACAAGTAGCAGATAGTCCCACTAGCCATAGAATAATGTTGAGAATGGAATCGTTTTTGTAATTCTTAAAGGTCTCAGTAATCTCTCTCTTCCCTCCTTTGTTATCTTAAAAGTTTTGACATTAGGAAATTTAGTTTGACCACTCACTTATTAAAAAGACTATTTTAGAAGTGAGAGGGGAATCATATTTGGCATAAATTTTAGTTAACATTTTGTTGCGTTTAATAATAAATTGTACCAGTAAACATACCAACTGTATAAAATGCAGCATTTTGATTAAATAAACAGTGCAAGCTTGAATTATTTTAACAGCCTGAATTTAATTTTGTGATAGAATTTTTAAAACATTTAATTAGTATCTTGAAACTTTAAAAATTTATTCAAGCATCATTCTTCATATTAAAGATTTTAAAAAAATTCATTAATATTTGTTTGTAATTATCCTCATTTTTATTTATATGGATTTCTATTTTAATAAAATCCAGTGAAGGGTTACGAAGTTGCTTAGATTCACATGTATTTTGTTTTATCATTTTATAGTGAGCTTTAATTTGCAGTGAAGAGAGATTTTGCTTCATAGTTTGATTGTTTATAGTTTAAAAGCAAGAAAATGCTTGTGTATTATGATGTGTAACATTTACTTGCTTAAATTAACTTCATTATAGAATGAATCTTTTTTTGACATAACCAGTAAAATCTTCATAATCCAAAGAAAAGCTAAAATATCATTCACACTCTTCTGTACAGGAAGACAAATTTTGATGTCGCTGACAGTTTAAAAAAGATGGCATAAAATTTTTGTCTGAATTTGTACTGACTGTTGGCATTATAACATGCTACTAAAGTAATCTTTCGCAAGTCATAGGCAATTTCTAAATTGCATTAGCAGATAAAAAAGTAGTGAACACACATCCACTTTGAAGCTGTCCAAAATCTGATCTTAGGGTGGCATTCAAGTAAAAAAAATTTTCAGTGTGTTTCGAAAGGATCCAACAGAGATCTCCTTTTTTCATCATCCTGCACTAACCTCATTTTATATATTTTTTAATATTGCATATTAAACTTAAGTTCATTCGTAAAGTTTAGTAAATTGCAATCGCAGATTACCATTAATATTGAAGAAATAATGGAAGTAGATGTGACTTGGATCTTTCTTCTTCAGGCCAACCAATGGTTGAACATCTAAAGCCTCAAAACAATGGTAATTCAGCTACGGGTCCATTCTCAGTAACTTGAAATGCCTGGCTACATGATCTTTCTAGGATTTTCTTCATGTGCAATATATGTGTAGAAGTATATGCATAAATTTCTAAGCTCTACTCCTAAGATCTAATGATTAAGTGCTTAAACTTCATGAATGCTTAAAATGAAGATCTAGCGCTGATATGTAACACCACTTTCCAATTATAAAGTGCCTTATTACTTTAAGGCAGTTAGTTTATTTTTTTACTTCAGGTTACAAGAGTGACTCCATTATAATTGTTCATTTTCTGATACTGGAGTATTTTTTTCTGAAGCAGAAGAAAGATTGCTCTTGTTTTCTGTGTTACATAATGTTTTACTGTTAGTAGTAGTATATCAGGTAGGAAATAACAAAGTTGAAGTTATTCGGTAGTGATAGTTGTGGTGGTAACTGCTACTGATGATATACAAACCAATGGCTTCTTTGCATGCATTCTTTCTGTTTGAAATAAATCATCGTAAATGTTATCCAAATAGTATTTATGCTACTGATGTTTTATCTTACATTCATAGAATCCTTAAAAGGCAACCGAGAAGAGACTATCATTGGTTTTCTTTTTTTTAAAACACCTATTTGAATTCATATAGTGTTGTATATATAATGTAATAATATTTTCCGCTTTTTGGATGTCATTAACAAAAGATACCTCTAAAGAATACACACATTGAATTGGATGAAGCAGTTTCAAATACGTCGTTTGTATTTTCCCATCCTTTCCAGAAATAAGTTATTCATCCAAGTGGCTAGTTGATTCTTTTATTGTGTCTGTTCCAGTTAGCAGTGTATCCCCAGTAGCTATTTTAGGAACATCTTTACTTTTTATTCTTTGAACAAGAAGCCTACCCAGATTTTAATTTCTGAACTGATTTCTCAAATCTCTCTGCAGATTTTGTCTATATTTGGTCCTTCAGTTTAATGGTTTGATGATCAACAGCATCAAGATCCGGTGCATTTCATTCCTTGATGTCTTGCAGGAAAAGTGAAGGTGATATAAGAAATAGATGTTCTTGAGATTGGTAGTTGAAAGGTTAGAAATTCGTTAATGCTTCACATTCACAGAGGACTGTAACCATTTCTTCATAAAGCATTTTTGCTTGATCAAAGACACTTTTTAAGAGGTCCTTCATCATTTGAATCAGCTGCTACCATCAGCCTCCCCATCAAACTGTGATTGATGGGTTAAACTTTCAATGAATTGCATTCATTGCGCAGTGTCATACATATTTCAATCCAAGAAATGAAGCAGAATATCAGCATCAATAAAATTGATGCTATTGTCACAATAAATAGTTGAGAATCTTCCTCATCTTGTAGCAGATCTACAAAAAGCCATAAAAATTGCCTCAGTAGGTGAACTAGTGTCAAGTTCTAGATGTACTTCTTGGTGAATGGTGCAGATTAACAACAGTACCCATGCTTTCTGATGCCCTGTAAGTACATCAGAAGTACCCATACTAATGGTCCAGGTGCATCCACTCTTGTGATTTGAAAAGCAGCTGTATCTTGAACAGTATTTTCTGGTCCAGAATCAGCTAGCTTCTTAGAAGTGAAGCACTTAAAAATGACCTATTAATGTTTTTGCATATTATTTTCTTGTCGTTCAAATTCCATAGCTTTTTGTGTAGTATGTTATGCAAAATTTGAAGGTCACAATGCAAATTATTCTTCTGATAATGTTCGGTGAGCTTCAGAAAAACATCGTGATTTGAGGGTAGAACCATTGGCTTTCAAAAATCTTCTTTGTCTTCATCTGTTGACATCCATTTACTATGAATTTATTGACAATTCATTTCTTGATGTGTTTGATTTTATTTTCATCTAGGCAAGTAGCGAAACTTTTAAACATTTATCTTCTCTTTTGAAAGACTGTTGTTAAATCATCTGTACTAATTTCAACTCTGCTTTTTGAAATTCAGAAGTGAGTTCTACAGTTCTTTCTTTTTTCTTCCTGCAGAGAGAGTAATTTCTACCTCTTAAAATCCAACCCACTAAATGAACTATTTGTGAGTATTTAGAGAAGTATGAAAGATCCTACTACACTGGATAATATTTTCAATACTAGCCAAATATTTTCTGGATTTAACTTTTCTTCTATCTCTTCCTCATGAATATCTTCATTCAAGAGTTTTCCACGATGTCCTGAATCAGCAGGTTTAGTCAACTGTTGTGGGCCCTTCCACCATCTAACTGACAAAAGCTGCGTTCTTTTACAACCCCTAGATGGCAAACAAACTTCATACTGATTATCATTACTAAATTTCACTGTTTGTAGGGAGTATTTTCTAGTTTTTAGGACTATCTCCTGTTTTTACTTTTTCTCCATGGTATCCTTGATTCCAGTGACATCTTATCTCCAGAGATCAGCAATTTCCATTTCCTCCATAAACAGTGATGTTACGATCATTGCAAAGCTTTCCCTTATAGTATCCACCTGTGGGACTTTATCCATTAATGCCCATCTGGGATGGGTTTTGACTGCAGCTGAACTTGAGGCTGATGTTTTTCTTCTGCCCGTCAAAAGCCTAACAATAATCGGTTCCAGGGAAGACTTGAAGCTAGGTTACTGCTTGTGAGAACAACACCCAAGTCTCAGTTTCTCCAACCAAAGGGCTTCTTTCATAGGCAGCACACTTTAACATATAATATCTTGATTCGAGCTTCAAAATTACTAACGAATTCCCCATTTAGTTGCTTTATTTTGTAACAGTTATGCTTAGCTTCCTTTGTAGAAACAAACATCTCCAAACAAAGAGTGTTTAATCATTTCTCTATTACTTATAGGATATTTCATCTCTTCTACAATATCCCTTAAAATGTGCTATTTTTATGAATATATGTGCTATTCTCTTTTTATCACTAGAGATAAGTTTGACTTTAAAATTCTGAAGGAATACCTTTGAATTTTAACTTTTATTTGTAAGTTAGCATATTTCCTAGAGCAACTTCTTCTCCCTTCTGATTAGGCTTATTGTAAGTCTGCAATTGATCACACATCAAGGGAACACATTTTTAAATGATACATTTTAAAATATGCAACACTTTTTAACTGAATAATTATGAACAAGGCATGGAAAAGAACATTTTTTATCCTTTACTATCTTCTGCCATTCCTGTAGTGTCAATGTCTGAGTATTAATTAAAACAATTAGCATAATAGCATGCTCGTCTTCACAAAATATGCATCTTGGTTTCATTTTTCAGATTCTTAAGTGGATGTCAGCAACATAGATGCCATAGAAATTTTACTGCTTTGATCATCCAAATCATATTTTTTGCTGGGAATCTTCCTATCTTCATTTTTAGCTAAACCAAACTGTGACATTGCCAAAAGATTTTTTCATCTCCCTTGAGAAATGACATTAAATTGTTCATATGTTCCTTCTCAATCTTTAGAAAACTAGGAGGGCGGCTTTTGTTCCAAGCTTCTAGAAAGTCCTTATCGAAGCATGATTCCACCATTGTGTAAAGAAACAATGCACATTTGTCTGTTGTGAATCTCCGTGTTTCAAGAGTTCACAAATCAGTTTCAAGTTTGCCATAGAGGGATATCAATGAAAATGTTTGGTTTGATTGTACATGTATTATTAATTTTAGCTACTCTCTGACATATACTTACACCAAAGTATCTTCTGTGTCGAAAGAAGCATTTTCTGTAGCTCTTTTTGCTCTGGAACCAGTGACAGTTGCTTGCACTATATATCAGAATTTGTTTTCAGGAGTAATACCATCATCTTTATCAATATGTTCAAATTGCAAAGAATAGCTATTCTTTAAATCTTCACTAAATTGCCTAAACTGTAAGTTAGGCAACTTCTTTGAACTACTAGTTTCTAAAATTGGCTGAGAAATCATACCTTAGTTTTGAGCTTGACCTTATATTCTCACCAGTTCTGCTTCATTGTTTAATTTTCTCTAGCTCAAATTCTTGTTCTTTATTCTGTCATTAGCAATAGTCTCCTAAATTTCTTTAACAAAATCTGGATCACATTTGTACTCATTGCTGTTGCATATTCTTTAAATAGGAGATTTTCGCTGACAATGGCACTACTTTGTTGATTCATTGGCCCAACGTTTTAAATCTTCTTTCTTGGCATATTTCACTGCTAAACATGTCATTTAAACCTTGATTAATAAATCTTGGTTAACAAAGTCCTGTTAGAAACCAAGTGTTAGACGCAGTCCAATAATTCACCAGATTTTCTGCTATTGAACTATCTTTGAACCCAAGGCTCCACAAAGGCTTTAACACATTTGCTGCCTCAGAGGCCAGATTACAATATAGTATTGCAAGAGTTAAAAGTGTTTCTTATGTTTTACTTGTAAAAGCAAAACAATTTTTTATTTTAGTAAAAACAAAACAAATTTTAGCCACCTCGATAATGATAATGAATGAGTTCAATGTAATATTTTTTTGAGGCTCTAGAGCGTGAGCAGTACATCAAGTTCAACCTATCATCCGTATGCCACTGGCACTCTGGAAAACATCTGATTATTATTCTTTGAAATTATTTATATTGTATAAAGCCATTATTCAAAAGAATTAAAATGTATAATTGGATCATACGAAGTCATATTTATGAAAAATATAGAAAATCTTTTCAAATAACAAGCACAAAATACAGATATTGGCATTGTTGAATTATTACTAGTATTTCAAAAACTTGAAGCAAAATAAATATCATAAAAATGCATATGCCTGCACATTAAATGCTCGGCTCTGAAGATTACATAATTCATATAGTAGGAACATGAAAAGAATACAAAAATTATAAACTTATTACAAACAAAATGTCATTTGTCTACAAATCAGTACTATATTGGTACATATCACTTATGGTACATTTCACAGCAGTTCAAGCAATATCCT
>KK118050.1:3389-19518 GCA_000611955.2 Stegodyphus mimosarum | reverse complement strand
AGCAAGATTTGCACTTTTTATTATTTATTTATTTATTTATTTTTTTTTGTTTTGCCAGTTGCAAGTTCTCTTTTCTCAACAGTATGTTTGAGATTTTTTGAGGTGAGCTTTTGTTCATCCATTGATGGCAAAAGTGATTTTTATAACACTCAAAATGATAATTTACTTCTTTATAATAAAGAGCTGGTGAAATGATTACAGTTTCTTTAGTAACATGAAAGAACAATTTTTTTTTTCTTACCAGCCTAGTGCTTTTCTTGCTTCTCACTGATAGATAATATGACAGCATTTGATAGTGCTGTTCTCCACCAGACAAAAGTGCATTATAGTTGATTATTAGTGAAGGCTTCTGCTGTATTTCATTTCTTTTATTTGAAATCCCGACCATTTCACTTTTGTACTCTGTAGAAATGTAATACACTTCATGTTTATCTTTCCCTTTTCCGATCAATAGCTTTCCAGTGTCATCTTTTTGTAATTAGTAGTTTTGAACATATTTTGGAATGTTTGTGCATGTGGTTCTCAACGTACCTATGAAGTGTATCTTTTTTCTAATAGTAACTTGGCCAAATCAAAGCTTTTATAATAATTATCCGTTAACACTTGATGGCTAACATTTAATTTTTCATTCAATTAATGCAAAACAGTTTTTTATATAAGATTTTCCCCTCCATAGTTAGTTATCTAATAAACCAGCATACACTGCAATGAATTGCACTGTTCTACTTGAAATATGCAGTTTTGTACTGTACTTATGTTTTTTTTCCTGTATAACATTGGGTATGTTTTGCAATCATTCATTAGTGACCAAACTCTTGGTAGATGTTAAGCGACTTATCGCTAAGTGTAAAATAACAACCGAAAGTAGCGAAGAATGTAAAAGACTCTTTTATTTAAAACTGAGAGCAGAACATGTACCTGGTGCTTACAAGCTCAGCCAGCACTTACGGCGAGATAACTTGAAAGTAACTGTCATTTCAAATGTAAACTAAATTTAAATAAGTTAGGGGCCAAAGGCTCTACAGATCAATTTAAAACAAAGATGTCTCACCAGTGTGCAGCTTCAGTGTCGGCAATTAGAATGCAAGGCTGAAGACTACAAAACTTATCTCATCTTAACAACTTAGTAATGTGGCCTTGAAAGGCACAACATGCACTCTTTCTTACAGTAAAGATCCAAAACAGAAAATAACTGGTTAATTAACATAAAGGAACCTTACAATTCTCTATTAATGTGCGGAACAAGTTAATGTTATTAATGCTATTAATGTTACTCAATTATGGCAAAGCACACGAGGGCTATCTGCCTAAGGGGAGGGATGCCTTCGTGGAGGATGTTCTAAGGGAAACTGGCATACACTTTACACATAGGGAAAACCACGAAAACGCCCATGCAGCCAGCCCGTTCGCGGGATTCGAACCTCGGACCGAACTACCAGTGTTCAGCGTCTTTACCGCTAGGCCGCTGGTGGGCGCCTTACCGTAGGACCGTATATTCGCAGTTGCACTATTTTTTGGAAAATGCAGTAGGTGTAAAACTAAAAAAAAACGGATTTTGACTAAAGCTATTTGAAGTGCCTCTTTACCGATATTTGAAGTACCCTTTATCGATCCTTCTTCTAGTAATCCTGAAAGCTATTCATTTTAACATTTCCCATTTGCAAGAATATTCAAAGAAAAACTAATAATTCATCCATTTCAAAATCTTTCCATAAAGTTATTTGGGATTTTTCTTTCATTTTGTTGCTATGTAATATTTCCAATACATAACGATTTGTCTCCAATTAGTTTTTGAAGAATTTCGTTGGTAATGAAAAGGCGAAAATAGCCCAAAGTTGTATCTTCAGTTGGATGTATCAACAGAGACTCAGTATTTGAAAATGGATGACTTACCATACTATTTGAATCAGTTCTCAAATCAACTAGACTATTTTCGCTATTTCATTGCTAATTATTCTGGTGTATTGTTGTCTTCTATCTCAGAGTCTTCAATTTCTATGGTGCCCTCCACAATATCAGTATCTCCTTCCGATTCACTTGGAGAATCCCAAAAGTGGTCTTTATCATCTGTGCTCTCATCATCAGAAACATCATTCTTTTCTAATATTTCGGCATCTATCAATTTTTTTATTTACTTTTTTTTAGCTTCCTGCCATGCTTGTATCGTTTGCTGTTTTAAAAAATGCATATAAAAATTCAAACACACTAATTTAAATCTATGCATGTAAAAAAAAATTCATATTTCTTTAATATGCCCTAGCAACCTCTTCATTCAACTTTCAGTTGCACACTAAAAGCATATAAATTGCGATAGTCAACCAAATCCGAATGCGTCACTGCCATATGAAGTGGAGCCATTCTGATGTGCCAGCACGTGGGTGATAGAGAACATCTTGATTAAGAATTTTTTTAGTAACACAACATTATTCATCAAAGATTCTGAAATAAAGATGTTTATATATACAACATACTATTTTGCAACATATAATTACGTTATGTAACATATAATTCATAATATATGTGAATAAATATTTCTATATTCTGACTGTAGTACAACAATTTATCTCACAAATTGCATAAAATGAACATAATTTATTGGATTGGCTAAAATTTGTAATGACAATATAATTAAAGTTTATTTAACTAAAGTTTCAGTTTATGACGCATAATCCATCTGTGTTCAGTGGTTCATATGTCGGGCAATTTTTTGAACACTTTCTGCTGTAATTATTGGAGATATTTGAAAGACCTGTAGTTTTAATTGTTTTTGTTAACCAAACTTTTTGTCTGGATTTGGTACTTAGGGCCGAGAACAATTTGTAAACAGATGCAAAGCAGTGTGTGGATAATATACTAGCTGTGGCAGATCTTCCCAGAGCAGCACCAGAATCTTCTGATGAGTTATTGCTATGGCATAAAAATGTGCGTTGTTGTACAAAAATAAATATTTTTATGTTTTAAATGCTTCTGATGCTTGTTATGGCCTAGGTTCTGCATTTCATTATAGTAGACAATCTTTCCATGGAGAACGATTTTTCACTCATTTAGATTCAGTTCTCCTTATGGAACTCATTTACGTATGGGTGATTTATGTAAAGGACCTAGCCTTCATTCCCACTCATAATATCCACGAGAACGTCCTTGTGTAGTCAAAGAAAGCATATTTTTCCAGTCCGTGATACAAGTGTACTCTATCCAGGATCATGTAGGTGGTTAATGGTGATCATGTATTTGTATTTGAGTATCATTGCGAGCTCATGAGTAGTCACATTCGGCTTCACTTTCAGGGCATTATGTGTAAACTAGCATCATGAATGCACTCAATCTTTGAATGTGGTATTGCCTGTCTTGATGGTCTAATACCATCAAAGTGTTGATGGTATTAGACCATCAACAACATCAGTTGATGTTGTTGGGAGTTTTCTTCGCTCTGTTTTAAAAGTGCTTATTTTGCAGTGAATATTGATTCTGTGTTTGTGCAAATGGGATTTTCGGACTGCTCAAGTGTTCTGGTTCACGAATATATAAAGCTTTTATACCTGTGAAGCTTATTTTGCAAGATTGAAGAATTCGAAATTTATGACGTGTCATGTTTGGGGGATTTGCATGTACTGTGAGTGATATTTGATTGTATTTGATTTTAAAGCATCACTAGTTCTAAATGCCTTTGCTATTTGAACGTTTTTGTGCTCCGGTTTGCATTTTTACAAGTTTTAGTGATTTATTTTGTTTGGATTGAAAATTATAAACTTTGAAAATTACCAAGTGTGAAGTTGGGCGTAATGGATGCCTTTTGTTGACATTTGAAAATTTGATGCATCATTTGATCAAGTCTTTCTGCCCGGTGGAAAGGACACTCGGACACCTTTTGGTGCACCTATTTGAAGTTTTCTAGCCCGTTGAACAACTCGCTGACTTTTTACGGTAGAACGTTCGTTTTAACTTTAAAAATTATCTTTTGTTCTTAAGAATGTGATTTTATAGTTATTTTAAAGTTTTATTGATTTTTAGAAATTTCGAAGGTTTTTAATTTGTGTATCTGCGTCTTTATGTAAAAAATTTGTAATGTCTGAGTCCCCAGGCCGACAAATGTCTCAATTAAAGAGTAGTAAGGTGGATGAGGTTAGCGAGATGATTCAGAGAGATAGTAAGGATGATATAGTTACTGTGTTAAAACAAATGAGTGAAGTAGTTGAAATTCTAAGAGAAAAACGAGTATCGAAAATGCTCGCGGAGTCCTTAAGTAACGGAATAGTATTTATTTCAGAATGGGTTACAAAAGGGTATTTAGAACAACTGGACACGGTGAAACAGTCAGATTTGGATGTAAAACTTGATCGGGTTTTGGATGGAATATCTGATATTCAGGATAAGATTATGAGTGAACAAAATGAGAAAACCGATGATTGGACAGAAGTGAAGAGTAGGAGAAAGAGAAATAAGGAGAAAAGAAGTCTAGAAAATGATAAGAGTAACGAGATTATTTTAAAACCAATGTCATTTTGCCAAAGATCATATATGGTGTGGGAGCATGGAGTGTCCGAGCAGGGGAGCTAGTTCGACTGAGATCGAAATTGGATTCTTTGCAGAGAGGTTGGTTATTGGCTATTACTAGAGCTTTTAGAACAGTATCGACGGAGGTTCTGTGTGTTTTAGCCGGTGTACCCCCTCTATCTATTCAATACCGATTTTATTATGATAAATTTCTACTCAGAAACAAATTAAATGAGTCTATGACATATAATGACACTGTCATATGTGCTGAAGACATTACATATTTTAATTCTGAAAATATTTCGCCGATAGAAGCTCGGAGAATTAACTATGATTGTAACAAATTGGGACCACAAGAGATTGAAATCTATACTGATGGCTCTGGTTTCGAGAAGGGCGTCGGTGCAGCATTTGTTGTCTATTTTTATGGACTGGAAATACATTCGCAGAAATTTAAAATGAAAGAGAAAAACTCAGTATATCAGGCTGAAATTATTGCTGTAAAAGAGGCCCTGAATTGGATTGTAAAAGGACTTGCTAACAGACATTGTATTCACATATATTCAGACGCACTTTCAGTCTTAGCGGCGCTCTCCCGGCCAGAGCCAAAAAACGAATTATTGGAAAATATTAAAGATCTTTATTACAAAGCTTATGAAAAACATTCAGTATATCTACATTGGATCAAAGCACACATTGGGCATTGCGGTAATGAGAGGGCGGATGCACTGGCTAAGGAGGCCGCCCTGGGGGATGGAATGGAATACTTATGCGTTAAACCATCAAGAAGAAAGTTGATTGCTACTATGAATGATTATTACCATAAACTATGGAAACAAGAGTGGGAAACTTCCACAAGAAGAAATTACTACCTGAAAGATATAGAAGTTTCAACTAAGATGAGGGTTTATAAAGATACAGACGTTAACCAGATCATTACTAATCATGGGAGGTTCCCCTCTTATTTAAGCAGATTCCACCTCCAGGGCAACGATAAATGCCTCATTTGTGATCAAGTTGGAACCGCAGAACACTTTGTCGAGTTCTGTGCACTTACTCAGGGGGTGAGGATGAAATATGGAATTACAAGTACTAATGAACTTAGAATTAAAAACTCCAAATTTAAACAGTTTGCCAAAGATATATTGAGTATCATCAACAGCAATAAATCAATTATTGGAATTGAGAGTTGATAGGGTATTGAATGGAAATTACTAGGAATTAAGGATGGTTATGAACATTTTAGTTTTATTATATTAACTTAAAGTGATAATATTTTTGGAGTTTAAGAGCTTTTATGTAATATAGAGGATACTATTGTGGAAGTATTTTATTAAAAAATTCTAATGAATTTGAGTTTTGTAATTGCTTTGTATTATTTTGTAATCTTATTGTAAATTGTTGTTCCTCATGGATTTGAGAATTTAGTGCTCAGAATAACTCCCTAAGGCCTTATAAATTTTAGTGAGGAGAGAGATATCCTGTGAACTCATGTAAATGTTTATAAAGAGTAAATGAATATTGTATGATATTGGACGCTGTATGTGATATATTATACCAATTGTATTTATTTGCGGTATATTTTGTACTATATAATGAGATTTTGCTATGAAACCAATGGCTGTATGTGATCCATTATACTAATTGTGTAAATTATGTTATACTTTGCATTATATGATGAAATACTTGCTGTTGTAAAACATAAGATATTGTACAATGTACCTGTGACATGCTCTTACTGTAATTACACAGTTGTGACTTAATTGATTAGGGACTGCTTAAAATACTACTAAATTTGGATTTAATAATTATTGGCAATCTAATCAAAATGATTAATAGAGACATAAAACACTTAATGGAATTAAGTTCTTCTTTCCACTTCTTCACATTTTAAGGTATTTTATCTAGAAATTGATATATTTAAATTAGTCTTTAAAATGTAAATTAAAGAGTTTAATAGAGACAGGATACTCTTTAACTGAATTTTAAAAGTTTAATATTTTAATTTGTTTGACTTTTAACATGGATAGAGAACACAGATTTTAAAATATTTTGGAATAGGGATATATCACCAGTGTTTTTGTTTTTGTTTTTGTCTGTGTTAGATGGGCCTGTCCTCTTTTAGCCATAAGGCCGTTTATTCGGCTAGGGGGGCTGAGGACTTCGCCCTTTACATTACATTACATTACATTACATTACCATCAAAGTGCTATATTATGGTGAAGGATATTGCCATTCAATGCAGCAGAGATGTTGACAGCAGCAATTGCTGCAGCATGTCCTTGCTAGAACTCAAAGTAGATAATAGCTTTGTGGTTAAAAATTGGAATTATTATTGCTATAGCAATAATAGCAGAGCTCTTATAAGATCTGATAGTAGAAACTTCAAGAACATTCCATCATATTTTTGTTTTTCGTCAAATTTTAGACTGAAGATATAAAGTGTCACAGAGCATTTTAGATAGTCTAATAATATATATAACGGAACTAAAGTTATTTTAAAGTATTTAAGAGAAGCATACATGAAGGGAATATTTTCCTTAATATTTGATTAAGCCTAGCTAGTGCTGAAATACTTGAATTACTGCTGTGAAAGGTTAAAAAATATTGCATCTTATTTTTAATTGCAATATGCTTTTCTTTTTAATTCATATTTTAGAGTATCTGTAAATTTAAAATATTTTCATTAAGTTTTATTATACAGTATTCACTGTATTTACTTGCATATTTCATCCCTCACATTATTTTCTGTTTAGTTTTTTCTTTATATGATTTAGAATCTTCTGATTTATGGTAAGAAAGTCAAAATATATGCTCAGGTACAGGTTGAAGCAAGATCAGCACCTGTACTTCCATCTAGGTGTATTAGGTATGGTCCTTACTAACTGCTAAACTTTGGATGGAATTCCAAGGAAGAACACCCTGGATGGGGATCTCCCATCCCTCTTCCTCTACCACCAAATCCTTGAGAGGATTTAAGCTCACAGTGTATTATGAGCACACCCTTGCTGCACAGATACTATATGCTTATGAACATCCATGCTATTTCTGGGATTGAAACCCAGCCACTGACTACTATACTGTCTGGGTTGCAGATCTTTACATAGTAAGAAAGTATTTTGTGTAAGGAAAAAGAATATAGTATGAACTATGTAATTTCCCCCTCCCCGTTTTCAGGTAGTAAAATTAGTAGGGGAAGATTATGTGAGTAAATATGGTCATTTATTGTATTGTACATATTGTTCTAATCCCTTTTTATATAATTTATTGTTTTGTCATCTTATATAATGTAAGTGCTGATATTTATATTTTTGTAGATTTTAACAAAGATGCAACAATATATAACTTAAAATAGTCAGTACTTAGATAATTAATGTGATTGTTCAAGTTCACATTAAACTATGAATTGTTATTCTGTTTAATTTTTCGTATTACATTTCACAGGACAAAATGGACATTTTTGTGCCTACGCATTTCTTTGGATGGTGGATTAAAGTAAGAATATGTATCACGTTTATGAATATTTGAACTACTTTCATGTTGCTTGGGCTAAATTAAAATGTATAAAGTGCTTTATTTATGTCATATAACCATTATTTTCTGATTGAATGCTTGGCTATTTCAGACTCTAATGTTACGTGATTGGTGGATTTGCACTGTAATGAGTATTATGTTTGAAATTCTGGAATATACACTTGAACATCAGTTGCCAAATTTCAGTGAATGTTGGTGGGATCATGTAAGTTGAATAACCTCACATCTTTGTATCAAAATGTAAAATTATAGATTTAGGTGCAGTAGAATATCTAGTTGTGCTAAATGTGTATGATACTTGCTGGTATGTTTACGATAGTTACAAGTAACCGATGATTTTGCTTTTTAAGATCCTAATTTTTAACACCACAAAGGTTTTAGTATTTATTTCTAAATAAATCAGTTTAAAATAATATGTCATAACAAAAATAGCAATGAGAAACAGTGCTAGTAACTTTATCAAAGACACATGTTTTTGCATGTTTCTACTGCTTCCATAATACATCAATAATTGGGTGTTTGGTAGCCATTAATTTTTTGCTACTGCTTCCATAATGTATCAATAATTGGGTGTTTGGTAGCAGTTGATTTTTGAAACTTTTAACTGGTATGGTACGGATTATGTCCTGGGGTTAATGAAGCTTTATACACTATATAATCATGAGCATTACAAAGTTGTGACAGATGTGCATTGTCAAGAACATATTGCAGAAGGATGATTGTTTAGAATCGGACATTTCGTTCCATTTGAAACGTCTTCCACTATTTCTTAAATGATGTCAACATGGAATTATGGGTTTTCAAATATTTAGCTGCAGCTCTCAAATTTTCTTGAGTTCCAGCATGAGGCGCTTACTGGCATTAAGTTTTGCCGGTTCTCATGTTAAAGATTGTCAGTTCAAAATTATTTACCTTGTGTCTATATATCGGTTGAATATTCTGCTTTTAATCTAGTATTAAAGTGCATACAATTGAAGTTAGAAGCATAAAGGGAATTCTACAAGTGAAAAAAACATCTTCGCAGAGTACAAATAATACCACTATACTAATGTGTAGCATTTGGAAGTTCAGATTAGATATTCAAAATAGCCCTACAGGCCCTTAACTGTAAAAAGTCTCAAAATTCATCAGATTTAATTTCATTAGCAAAGTATTGGGGAAATTATTTTTTTCATCTGAATTTATGATTGTACATTTGGAACTGTCCCTGAAAATAAACCATTAATACCATATATGGTATGTCAGGTTTAATCTTTTAGAATAATATATAATAATTCTATGTGATTAATGCATTTAGTGTGTTTAAGAATGTTTTTTTTTTGTTGCTTTAAATTTTGATACAGCTTATTACTCAGAGCTAACTAAACCTGCCTTTATCGATAAATTAAAAATCTGCACATTTAAGAAACTATTTGTTGTAATATACAGTTGACTTGTGTAAATGTGATCCTTGCTAAAAGGAACCCCACTTTTTTTCATCTACACTAGAGGGGTATTATAGTGTAAGTTGTTATGAATACATTACTCAGTTGAATGTTTAATTATTTTGTATTTTATATTTCCTGGCTCATGAACAAGCCTTACTTAGATTTTGTTAGTATAGTTTAGTAATTTGTGTATGGCAACAGTAACAGATATTGAAATTCTAGAACGATGTAGCCCACTAGCGGCCGAGCGGTAAAGATGCTGAACACTGGTAGTTCGGTCCGAGGTTCGAATCCTGCGAACGGGCTGGCTGCATGGGCGTTTTCGTGGTTTTCCCCATGTGTAACGTGTATACAAGCCAGTTTCCCTTAGAAAGTCCTCCACGAAGGCATCCCTCCCTTTAGGCAGATAGCCCTTGTATGCTTTGCCATAATTAAATAACCTAACCTAACCTAGAACGATGTAATAGCGCTAGCAGCGTTATTGATTTCTGTCGTGATGATAAAGTTTGTTTTCATTGAAACATTCTATTTTGTGAATAATCACAGCAGTTATAGTGTTTTCCTGATAGTGACTATGATGTGAGTCTTTAATAAAAGACTAATTCTTGCTGAAGTGTGATTTATACTTTTAAGTATTGAAAGCTAGAGAAGTCGGTGATAATTTTCTTGTAAGCTTTAACATTGCTGGTGTCCGCTTCCGAATCATTTTCATGTTTGAGATGTTTCAAGTAATGTTTGAGATGTTTCAAGTAATAATTATTATTTTATCGGATTAATAATAAAACCTAATACATTTAAGGTTTTAAAAAAGAAAATTTGTAGCAAGTTGTAGGAAAGATCGGTGAAAGTTTACCACCAACCATTACAGTAGCAGGTTTAAAAGACGTTATTTTAAACAGTGCAGAATACAAAAAAGATCCTGAATTTGTTCAGGATTTATTAACAACTACTATCACGGATAGAAAATTGTTAGAGCAAAGACAAATTGAAAAGGATAAGCTGGATTATGGTCTACAGGAAATTGTATTGGAGCAAGAGCTTCAAAAAACAGAAATGGATTATGAACTGGAATTAGCAAGAATGCAAGTACAGAATCAAAGTGAGTCGTTTCCATCTATTTCTGTTTCTGGTGTAAATAGTTTGAAACAAAAGTTTACTTTGCCTAGATATTAGACAATTTGGGGATGATATTAAAGATTGACTTCCTTTCTGGAGTCAGTTTGAGCAAATTCATGAAAATGATGATATTGCCCCTGAGGATAAATTGCAGTATTTAATTCAAGCTACCATGTCGGGTTCCTGCGCTAGAGAAATTGTCAAGAGTTTTCCGCCTATCGGTGCTAATTATGAAAGCCTGTGGAAAGTTTAAAATCCTGTTTTGGTAGGGAAGATATTTTAGTCGATGTACATGTTAGAGAATTACTGAAACTATCGTAACTGTTCAAACTAAGGAAAAGTTTTCATTAATTTTGTATGATAAACTTGAATCTTATTTACGTGCTTTGGAAACATTAGGTGTGACAACTGATAAAATGTGCCTCTATATTATATCCAATGGTTGAGTCTTGCTTTCAGCAGATTTTTTAAAAGCATGGAATCATAGTAATTCTTCTGACGCTAAGATGGATGCGAAGGATCGATTAAACAATTTAATGCAGTTTTTGAGCTCGGAACTAGAGGGAGAAGAAAGAATATGCTTAACTGTAGCTGGTTTGGGTTTGGGAAAGCATCAAGATAATGATAATAAACCAGCAAAAAAGAAGCATTCTAGTGCAGAATGTTTACGTAACAAGACACTGACAGCTGCAGCACTATTGACAGCTGCTTCTGGTTCCAAGGCTAAGAAATCATGTGTTGTGATGGTAAACATTTGAGTTCTGATTGTTTTTCTGCGCAAAAAAATTAGTTTATTGGAAAAGCAAAAAATTTTACAGGAAAAGCTAATACACAAAAAGGCGAAGTTGACGTGTCTAATTCCAAAAGACGTAGAGTGTTTCTTGATTACTTTTAGATTCAGCTTTGCATAAATCTTACATCTTAAAGAATGTAGCTGAAGAGATGAATTATTTGCCTGTTTGTTAAGAAAGTATGGTTCATTCTCGTATTGGAGGTATTTTAACTAATGAGTTGAAGAATAATTACTGTAAAATAAGATTGAGAAGTTTAAATGAAACGTTTGCCTGCAATTTCGAAGTTCTACAGGAAGCTACAATCTGTAATTATAGTCTCCCTGTGTAAAAAAGCCCTTGGATTAGAGAGCTGGAAGAAAATGACATAATTTCGACAGATGTTGCAGTTAATTGTGAAATCATTCATATTCTTGTTGGAGCCGACGTAGTGGGGAGGTTGTTAACCGGAAATAGGAAGATTTTATCTTCAGGTCTCATTGCTGCAGAAACTAGTTTATGATGGACATTAGCAGATAAGATACCAGCAGAAGAAAGAAGCTTCTAATGAAAACTTAGCAATGGCGCTGACATCAATGTTTATAAATGAAGCGGAAGTTTTAAGTCTATGGAGACTGGATTTGATGGGAATCAATGATCCTGTAGAAAAGAAATCTGAACATGAAGTTGATCTTCAGACCAAAGAACATTTTTTAGAAACTGTTACGGTAAATAATGATGATTATTATGCAATTTGCTTACCTTGGGCTGATCATAAATCACCTTTACCTGATAACTTTAATTTAGGTTAAAAGAGGCTCGAGTACACTACTTCGAAACTTTTAACAGTGAATTAATATGAAAATGTGTTTTTAAGTTGGATTGCGAAGGTATCATAGAAAATGTGCCCACTTCTGAAGTGAACTCCTATGATAATTACTTACCTCATCTCCCTGTCCTAAATGCAAGCAGCAGTACCACACTCATTCGTCCAGTGTTTGATGCTTCAGCGAGATTGACAAACCATCCTTCTCTGAACCAATGCTTGCAATGTGGTCCTAATTTAATCAAACTTATTCCAAACATCCTACTGCGATTCAGAGAGCAGCGATATGGAGTCATAGCAGACATTAGAAAAGCCTTTCTACAAATAAGTATTCGAAAAGAGGATAGAGACTTCCTGCGATTTTTATGGGAGGAAATCATGTAAGAGAAAAAGCTCAGACTTTTTCGACATGCCAGACTTGTTTTTGGTGCAAAATGTAGCCCTTTCTCTCTGGCTTCAGTTATTGAGTAACAAATTGAAAACGGAATATTTCGAAGTTGCTTTCAAAAAAAGACTGTTGCAAAGTTTCTATGTCGACAGTGTCGTTACAAGTGTTGACACAAAACAGCAGTTGGAAAAGTTTGTTTCTGATTCTAAGTTATTGGTGTCCAAAGGCAATTTTGACCTAAGGAGATTGGAATATTCCGTTGAACGGAATCAACACTAAGAAAGAACGCATGCATTAGGTTTGCTTTGGAATAAAGAACTGGACACTGAAAATAAATATAGTATGGTTAAATGACTTTAATTTGGTAAAAGATAGCAAAATGAAGCATGTTAGCTGCAGTTCATAAGGTATTCTATCCTTTCGGTTTTTTCTCCCCCATTATGCTCTGTCCAAAAATAATGTTTCAAAAGGCATGGAAGAAACGTGTCAGCTGGGATGAGGAGTTGACTGGCGAATTTCTTAAAGATTTCTTACAAGAGCTTGAAGGATTAAAATGCTTAAGTAACATTGAAATTTGCAGATTTATTCAAGTCACTTCAGAAAATCTAAGTAATTGTGCTCTTAACACTTTTGTTGACGACAGCAAAGACGCTTATGCAGCAGTTACATTTCTAAGGATTGAAAACAAGAATCAAGTTGAACTGTTTCTTCTTGCTTCGAAATCTCGAGTTGCTCCTTTAAGAGGGCCAACTAGCCCAAGAATGGAAATTTTGGCTGCCGTAATTGGGGCCAGAGTGGCAGATCCAGTAACCAAAACCCTCGGATGGGAAAGAGGTAACAAATATTGCTCGAGTGATTCCACAACAGTGTTCTCATGGATTAAAAGAGATGAAAATTGGTCTGTTTTCATGTGAAACCGTGTTGAGGAGATCAGAGAACTCAGTAAACCTCCAACGTTAAAGCACGCTCCTGCAGAAAAGAATCCTGCTGATCTGCCATCCAGAGGTTGCAAAGCGAAATATCTAATTACATCAAGATGGTGGGAGGGACCACACTGGATGAAAGATCCTACAGAATTCCTTAATTACAAAGGTTCCTGTAACCACCATAGCTGGAATGAAGAAGCGATTGAAAGGGAGAAGTTGAAAACGACTAGCACTATGGCTAATAATGAAACCGTTTGTGATAATAATTGGTACTACAAGCATTTTTCTGATTATGACAGAATCGTGTGGATGGTTGCCTTTATTCTTATAATGCTTAATTATAATGGTGCAAATACGGAAAGCTGGAGATATGGATAGAATTTCATGAATGCAATGTTCCAGATATTGATGTTGTGAAGCAAAATTCTTTATCTAAGAGACTCAAATACAGACAAATTATACTTAAAGAATTGCAGAACTGTTTTCAGTCGGAATACTTAAGTGCTCTCATTCAGCAAAGGAACTGTAAAAAAATAAGACACACAGTGGCTGTGGGTGATATCATTCTAGTGGGAATTAATAACAAAAAGAGAATTAACTGGCCTTTAGGTCGCATTACTGAGCTTGTTCCAGGTAAAGATGGTAACGTATGGCTCGTAAAGATGCAGACTTTACACCAAGAAGTTGCTCATCCTATTCAGAGAATATATCCTCTTGAGATAGCATCTGCTACTGACTGCCCTAAGCGTGTGGAATCCAATAGTTTGACTAAGTTCTCAGAGCAGACTGTCAAACAGGATAATGGTGTGTTTGATGACAAACCAAAATTTAGTAGGACTGGTAGAAAAATTAAGCTTTCAGAAAAATTGGACTTATAATTTAAATAGCTTTTTACTGAAATGCATTGTCATAGGTTGTTATTATTTCTTACACTTAAGAATATTTCTGTGGTTTATTTGATTGGTACAGGATATACATATATTTTTAATACTAACCTAAAATGGCTTGAAATGTGATTTTATGTTTTGATTATAATTTAGAATCAAAAGGTGGGAGGATGTTAAGAATATATTACTTATTTTACTTTTTATTATTTTATATTTTATATTTCCTGGCTCATGAGCAAGCCTTAGTTAGAATTTGTTAGTATAGTTTAGTAATATGTGTATGGCAACAGTAACAGATATTCAAGTTCTAGAATGATGTTAGAAGCATTATTGTTAGAAGTGTTAGAAGCATTATTGATTTCTTTCGTGAGAATAAAGTTTGTTTTTCTTGAAACTAATTCTATTTTGTGAATAATCACTGCAGTTATAGTGTTTTAATTATAGTGACTATTTTAAACCTATGATGCGAGTCTTTAATTAAAGGCTACTTCTTGCTGAAGTGTGATTTATACTTAGTGTGATTTTTAGTGAAAGCTAGAAAAGTCGATGAGATTTTTCTTGTAAGCTTTAACATAAGTCCCCTTTATATACCATTAATTTTTATATATTTCTTAGTTACTAGAGTATGATAGGAAAAGGTTATTTTACATTCAGTTATTTTCAGCTAAATTTTGGCAAGAAAACGTAGTTGAAAATTTAAATTGAAAACTTGATTTTTGTTTGGCTTTTTCTAGTGGTTAATGGATGCTCTCATCTGCAATGGTTTTGGAATATACCTGGGCATGGTTACACTTAAATATCTCTCAATGAAACCTTATCATTGGCGTGGTCTGTGGGCAATTCCAACATATAAAGGTAAATTAAAGAGAATTGCTGCTCAATTTGGTCCTCATAGCTGGATTGAATTTGACTGGAAACCGACATCATCACTCACTAGATGGCTTTGTGTACTTGGCCTTATCTTTATGGTATGTTTTGTTAAATTGTTTGTGATTTATCTTGGTAGTATTTTTTCATAGCACAAAGAGTGACATATAATTAATGTATTTGCTAAAAAACATTTTGGTTCCAAAATACTTTTTGTAAAGTAACCCCTTTAGCTTGTATTGTTTAATGATGGTAAAGCCCACCAGTGGCCAAGCTGTAAAATCATTGAACACTGGTAGTTTGTTCTGGGTTCGAATACTGGTGAACTGGCTGGCTGCATGTACATTTTCGTGGTTTTCCCCATGTGTAACATGTGTTCGAGCTAGTTACCTTAGAAAGTCTTCCACAAAGGCATCCCTTCCCTTAGGCAGATAGCCCTCGAGTGCTTTGCCATAATTAAATAAACTAAACCAAAACATGTTAGAACTATTTATCTGTTATGGGTGGATGCCTTAATGAAAAGCTTAAGATAAACAGGTTTATGAATTCATTATACTTAACCCTCTTAGGAGACTAGCCTTATAACTAAAAACGGTTTTTCTCTTGCTGTGAAAGAGAACTAGATTTTATTATTTCTTCTGCCTGTTACCAATCCAGATAAATACTAAAAGCAGCCGTGCTTCTTCTCTGCTTAGCTGCCTTCTCCCTCATTCAAATGACTCTCATTAAGTAGGGAGTATTAGTTTGCCCTTCTCCTTTTGTCCAGCGCACCTCTTTTATGACAAGAAAAATTTAATTGGGAGTAGATGTATACCACATTTTAATGGTTATCACCATGTCGGCCATGTAACAGAGCCAGATTTTAAAATTCGTAAGGATTTTTTTTTTTTTTTT
>KK118049.1:90430-136606 GCA_000611955.2 Stegodyphus mimosarum | reverse complement strand
AAATAGGTAGGGGATCATGGTTCTCACAATCCTTAAATAATTCTCTCATATATTTCATTTCCCATATTAGATGGTATATATATATATATATAACTATATACAAATTTATATTTTTATACACACTCTTTTGCAAAAAAATCGAAGCACCGTGAAGGAAGTAGTTGTTTTTGATGAAATTGAATATGTGTATAGCCCATAGACAGATAATAAAATGATTAAAATTCAAAGTCATGGTAATTGTTCGCGGCTCATAATCACCCATTGAGTGTTCAAATTAGTAGTTGGTCGAACCGCCTCTGGCGGCAATGCATGCTTGAATTCGTCGAGGCAAGAGTGGTAGAGGTTTCTAATGTCATCCTGTGACACATTCTGCCAGGCATTAATCAGTTATTGCTACAGATCTGCGATACTTTGTGGTGCCTGTATCTGGTGGCCTACCGTGTCCCAGACATGCTCGGTTGGTGAAAGGTCTTTTGACCTTGCTGCCCAAGGAACAGTATCAACCGCACGGAGGCAGTCCACAGATATGCGAGCGGTATGTGGCCTGGCATTATCTTGTTGGAAAATAGCTCCAGGATGACGTGCAATGAAGGGTAGTGTAATCGGCCGCGGTATGTTATCAACATATCGTTGAGCTGTTAAAGATGTACGGAGGATGACTAAAGATGACCTTCTGTCATAAGAAATAGCGCCCCACACCATCACACCACGGGATATGGTTGTATGCCTTTGTAAAACAATGTCTGATTTGGACGGCTGGCCCCGGCCTCTCCAGACACGAACACGGTGGTCATCTGCTTCAAGAGTGAAGCGACATTCATCGCTGAACACTATACGATCCCAGTCTGATGGCAGCCATGATGACCGGCTGCGACACCACTCCAGACGACTCCGCCGATGCTATGGGGTCAAAGGCCACAGCGTCTTAAGGGCCTCTGTGAGCGTAACCCCTCCGATGCTGTGGGGTCAAAGGCCACAGTTAAAGGCGTCTGTGAGCGTAACCCCGTCTCAGACAACTGCCGTGAGATGGTTGACTGTATCATGGGAGGTACAGACGTAACTGTAATGCGTTGAATAGTCGACAATGATACAGTTGGGCCAGTTCGGGCCTGACGATTAGGTTAGGTTATTCAATTATGGCAAAGCACACGAGGGCTATCTGCCTAAAGGGAGGGATGCCTTCGTGGAGGACTTTCTAAGGGAAACTGGCTCGTATACACGTTACACATGGGGAAAACCACGAAAACGCCCATGCAGCCAGCCCGTTCGCGGGATTCGAACCTCGGACCGAACTACCAGTTCGGGCCTGACGAACAATCATGCTATCTTGCCTCGCATTTGTGCTCCTTGGAGTTCCAGAGCCCTCATTTCGTCGGCAATTTCCTTGTAGCAACCATTGCTTCCAACATCATTGCACAGCAGTGTTTGTACGCTGCAGGTGGAGCCTATTTCTTGGTATGACCACCCAACTTCATGCAACCCTACAATGCGACCACGTTCGAAGGCGTTTAGTTGTCTGTAAGGTCTTTGATATTGTCGTAATGACATCTTTAGTTGCTTCTTTACGGAATTAAAATGGCAGCAACGAAAAAAGATAAATTTTCCGCTTCTGTTACTGGTTTTATATTTTGCAAATTGCGCACTAGAAATGCGCGCTATGATGGCAATTTCTGTTCATTTGCCTTGAAACTTTTGCTATTTGCATGTTCGATCAAGATGTTTTTGCATACCAAATTTCGTCACGATCGCAAATGTCCTTCTTGGTGCTTCGATTTTTTTTTGCAAAAGAGTGTATTTATATAAATATATATCTTCCTTGCCGAGTATGTATTACATCCATTGTTAGTGTGAGCGCAACTACAGCAACATGAACTTAAAATAGGTGGTGTGAAAGTAATTTTCTAATACAAACGCTTAGAATGTGAATTCGGTAGGTGCTTTCTCGAAATCTTATGAAGACTGACCTTCTTATTTTGAAGGTCAGAAAGGCAAATTTTCATCAGCATCGGAATGAAACTGTAGATTTGTATCAATTACCCATACAAAGAAACGGGCACTCTTCTTCATAGGTACTCGTGATTTTTAATAAATTCGGTTAGTGTCATGACACAGGTCCAACTGGCAGTAATTTATACGAATTTGGGTTTATTTGTTTTAAATCGCTTGTTTCGTTAATAAATATTAGAATTAATTTGAAACTAAAATTAAAAATCTTAAGCTTTGTTGAACGAGAAAAATTTGCTGCGTGGGAAGTATCAATATTTTTTTTGGGCAGAGGCAACAATTTTACTTTAAATCTTTGAGTTTGTTTATTAAATTTGAGAGACAAATATTTTGAAACTGGCAACAGACTTATATCGCCTTGTTTTACGATTAAATTTTGAATATAAATATATTACTTTTTGCACAGTGGCAGCACAAAGTTTTTTGGCCAAAAACACGTTATTACGCTGTATTATTGATTTAGCTAAAATGAGAGTGTAATTATTGCTAATTCCATTAACACACAAATAATCAAACGTCATTATAGTTGTTCTATATCTTTACATATTTTTTGTAGAAATATACATGTAGTGGTTCGCAGGAGGCGTTGAAAATTAAGGTTTTTCTAAAAGCGCGCGGTAAACGGAAATTTTTGGGAAACAGCTCTAATCTGTTACATTGAGAATCATTTTAGAATAACTAACGTTGACAAATGTTGTTCATTTTTGCGATATCACTTGTAAAGCTAACGCGCAAGAATTTTAAATTCTAGAGAAACGAGACAATGCAAGAATTTTAGTTACCTTACAAGTAACAGACGAATCTAACATTTATTCGAAACAGAATTCTCGCTTGAAAACTAAATTCCCATTTAGTATGACATACTTTTGATGAAAATGATTCAAGCAAAAGTATCATTGTGTAAAAATGAATTTTAATCAACGTAATGAAAATAAGGTTTGTTAGTGTGAAATTAGGTTGATAGTTTTAAATATTAAAAAAAGGTAAAACATTTCGCAGGTAATTAATTATTCACTATTTAACCATTTACCGATAACTTATCTCGTCATGTGGCATTGACAGAAAAATCGAAAAGCTTTGCTATCTTTTTCACTATTAAAATAAAACTCTCTAACTTTAAGTTTTTATAATTACTGGATTTTTTGATTCGTAACAAAGGAAAGTTTCTTCACTTTGCTGATTTCTTAGGAAGGAAATGTTCTGATTAAAGAAGGAGGGATGTCGTATACAGCTGCGAAAAAGAGACGTATGGGAAAAAGCGCCATTTTTTTAGATTACACTTGAATTAAATTGTTTAATTTTGCGCTTATTTAAACGATGATACTAAAAAAGAATACTTCCATAAAACAATTTCTTTCAAAAATTCGAAGATAAGCGTGCCAAAGTAAAATTTTAAATTAGTTGCAGAGACATTAGGTTATTTCGAAACAGAAGACATGAAAAATGGGCAATGCCTTCGCTGGGACACGAATCCTGCACCTCTCGAATACGCACCGAGCGTGCTGACAGTTATATCACAAAGGCATGCTAAGAAGGAGGGAGAAATACCTTATATACTCCCTCTTTTAAAGGGCTACTGGGGATTAGGAAACCCAATCGCCAAATACTGGTGGTGGAGAATCATCATCCACCACCTTTTCTTTCGGGCGCCACTGTAGAGTCATTAGAAATTCTTTTGGTGCTGGAGATGTGAAAAGTGAGCAACACTCTTGCCGAGATTCTAACCCTGGACCTCTAGAATGCGCGCCGAGCGTGCTGAGCGTTACACCACAAAGGCATGTCAAGAAAGCGGGAGAAATACCTTATTAAGGTAACCCAGCAACGTTATATTGCAGTCAGTTTTTCATAAATCTCTATCGATTTGGAGGGTGATGAACCACAGGTCCATCTGCCTTAGGAGCAAAAATCATTCCACTTGCTTCCGAAGAAGATGTAACTGGATTTTTTCCTGGATGATCAGACGATCATCGTCGAAATTCAGATCGACTTGAAATGACCAAACAATCTTTAGCAGTTCTAGAAATGTAGAAACTGTCAGAAATATCTCGAGAAAATTTAATTTTTATGGCCGAATAACTAGAATAATTCATTTCTTAGCAAAGCGAATCGAAGAGCATGACTATAATTCCCTAAAACCTGTATTCAAAAGCGTCAGTTTTTGGAATTTGGCTACATTTTGACATGAAAATGAATGTAATATTTGAAAAGCAATTAAAAGCAATTAGTGTTGCGAAATCCCAGTGTTAAATTTCAAATGAAGAATGGTACTCCTTCAGTAAAAGATGGTACAGGTAACCAGATAGGTTTGGGCTATATGAATGCTCGTGTTATTGATTATACAACTGATAAATTGGAGTATTTAAAACTACTTTGAAACACAACACACGTAAACGCTATCAAAATGAAGATCCAAAGAATAATGCTAAAATTTTCGAAACCATGTAATCTAAACGCATGCGTTTAGTTCAGACTTCAATCTTATTGAACATATTTGGAGTAATTTGAAACACAAAATTGATGAAAACAGAAGTTCCAACAGAAATGCTCTTGGAAGAAAGCTCACCACAAGTGAGGGAAAAAAACCCAAATCTCATTCAAAATCTAACGAAATCCATGCTTAGAAAACTCAGTGAATTCACGAAAAGAAAATATGGCCCAGTACATTCTTACAACAATTTTTATACTTTTTTACTTCCTTGTACGAATCCTGTTATCGCGAAAATTTTCGGGTATTATATTTTAACGACAATATCCATTTTGACATTTAACCGTTATCGAATGCAATTTAACGATGCTTTTATGTGACATCTCTACGTAAGGACAGAATAAAGGACTCTTTTTCCCAACACGGGTTGCAAAAAGGATTTAAAATGGATTCAGGGGTGATTTGTTCGTGATGTCTGTCAGTACGTACGTATGTATGTGTCTCGCATAACTCAAAATCGAGTAGCGTCAGAACGTCGAAATTTTGTATATAAGACTACTATAACATGCATTTGCGCACTTCTCGTTTTGCAGCTGCATGAAAAATATATAAAAAGTCCCGTTACAATCGGCTGCACCAAAAGTATATATACCCAGTCTATTACTCGGCTACGTGAGCTCAGTTTTTTTATTCTTATATGCTGGTAAATTTCGCACGAATTGGATTATATTGTTCTTATCTTCCGGTTAAGGTTTTTATGCCTGTAGTAATCTGCATGCAATAGCTGTAGAATTATCAACAATTTAAAAGTTGTTTAAGTTCGGCTAAGCCTAATTTTTAAGATAAAAAATAGGAAAACAAACTTGTAATTTTAATTGGGTATAATCTCTTATTTTTTTATTTAATTTTGGTACTTCCTCTCTCCATCTTAAAAATAGCGCTATAAGCCTAAAATGCGCCGTTAAAATTAATCACGGGATCCTACGTAACGCTTAATGCAAATACTTCTTGTCCAATCACTTAATAATTGTAAACCAAAATTTCTTAACTCAAACTGAAACTTTTTTACTCCCGCCCTTCTTCCTTTGAATTGCTGCGACACTTTTCGATTTCGCTTTCGTCCTGGCAAGACGCTTTGCGGCTACCTTCTTTCTTCACTGAATATGTGCTGAGCTAATAAAAATTTAGGGCGCATAAGACTCCCGCCCGCGTGCGTGTGTTTGTGTCTGTGCGTGCGTGCGTGCGTGCGTGCGTGTGTTTGTGTCTGCGTGCGTGTGTGTGAAAAACAGCAATAATTTTTTCTCCCTGCATTCTGATGAGCACTTACCTGTGAAATCTGAACCCCAAATCCTGTACATTAAAGTGTCATGTGATCTGAAATTGAATTCGTATAAAAAGCTTAATTACGTCGCAACTCCCTCTTACTCTCTTCACTCGTCACTTCTGCTTTCCGCTGTGTCGCTGTATGTAAAGTTTCTTTCCTAAATTTAGTCCACTGTTTAAGAAATGTGAGCTGAAGAAAATTGTGGGGTGCATGGCGCATCCACAATGATAATGTGCATCGTCGAAAAAATAAAATTATGTGTGTAATTTACCGTTATGTGTGTTCTTCGAGTGTCATCTTGATAACTGCGCAGTTAAGCTAGGATGCAGTCCTCTCGAATGCCAATCCGTTGCAACTCTCACCAAGTCATCTTATTTCAATAATGACACAATCTTCTACTATAATGCTATCTTATTACAGTAATGACTCAGTTATATGACATCTATGGAACAGTTTTATTACACACACACACATATATATATAAATATACTGTTGCTAGGCTTCGTGATCCCAGTTTTTTTATTCTTATATGTTGGTGAATTGTGCATTGATTGTATTAACTTATTCTTATCTTCCGGTTAAGATTTTATGCCTTTAGTTAATCTATAAGGTATATCTCCCACATTCTTAGCGTGCCTTCGTGGTGTAACGGTCAGCACACTGAGCCGGTATTTCAGAGATCCGTGGTTCGATTCCCGGCGAAGGCGTTGCTTATTTTTCATCTCTCTTGTTAAAAAAAAATACCTAATGTCTCTACAAATCTGCAGGCAAAGTTGTAGAATTATCAACCATTTAAAAGTTGTTTAAGTGCGGCTAAGCCTCATTTTTTTACCATAGCAGTCAAGCTTGTTTTCTTTTAAAACTCAGCGTAATAGTAAATTAAATCAGCTTCTACACCTTCAGTGTCTTTTTGCCGAGTGGGACCAAAAGTAAACTTTCAGTTTTATGCACCGAAAACTCTGCCCTCTTTAATGCTGGTGGAGTTGCTAATTTTTGCGTAGAAACTCTAATTTTAATTGTAAAAATTGTTTTTTAATTACTTTAACTGCATTTGGTGTTGTATGTTTTTCTATAGTTTTCAGTTTTTAACGAAGATATTTTTGCCTTTCCGCGAAGTGAGAATTAAATTTAATGAGAAATCTATCTCTAATGAAATTTGAGGGCTTATTTATCGTAGAAGCAATATTTGTTTACATTTTAAACTTAGCAAAATAGTGAATTAAGTCAGTTTCTGCACCTTCAGTGTCCTTTTGCCGAGTGGGACCAAAAGTAAACTTTCAGTTTTGTGCACTGAAAAATCTGCCTTCTTGCCCGCGGGCCGAATTGTTTGTAAACTCTCATTTTAATCGCAAAAATTGTTTTTTAAATTCTTTTAACTGTATTTCGTGTTTTATATTTTCTGTATTTTTCAATTTTTAGTAAAGATATTTTAAGGTTTTATGTATTTTCGTCTTGCCGCGAATTGAGAGCTGAATTAATTGAATGAGAAATTTGTTTAGTTGAATTCGAGAAAATAAGTTTAAATGAAATGCAGCAAAAAATGCTTATATATTAATATTCTGTACTAGGAAGTCATGTGGTGTACACATCAGTTTTTTTTTCTTAATAGGTTTGCGTGTCGAAATGCTTTTTATCATACTTTGTTTATTCAACTTTATTTCTAATCAGTTTTAACTTTTTTTGGGGGGGTTTCGTTCAACTATAAGTCATGCATATAATAAAAATAATTCGTTGAAGTTAAATACTTATTTATTCTTTCAAAAAAATTTCAGAAAGCTTGTTATGATTCAATACTTTTATGACTCACTGTATTCAGACTAGCATAGTTAGGTTCCCTATAATGGATTAAGTTCAGGTGCTTGTAATATAAAAACCTTAACAAAGTAACATATTAAAATACTTCAAAATATAGTTATTAATTTCTGCAAATATTTGTATGATTTAATAACCACGTTCTGAAAGAAAATTACTTTTTGTTATTGTTAAGATACGACAGAAAAGCACATGTCGAATTTTTTTCCCTTATAAATGCGCTTTTTCAAACAGCAGCTTTCCAATTAATGCCAAAAATAATTTTTGAAAAAATTATTATTTTCAAAAAGTAATTATTTTTTTAAGTAACACATTCTACCGCAAATTCTAAACGTATCTTTCAGTCCTTTTTTCGCTGACGTGTCTCTCGAAGATATAATACTAGCTGATCCTATCAAGACCTAAGCTAAGATAAATTTATTAAAAATGTATTTAAAAATTCCTCGGAAATTCATTTTAGCAAACAGGAACTCTTGTCCGAAACCCTTAATTAAAACAACCAGATTTTCCTTTTCACGAAACTGATTACAAAAATTAAGTCGGTAAAGCGTAAAAAATAATTGGGAATCGGTAAAATTAAAAGCAAACTTAATACGCAGGTGAAAATTATGGAAGTTAAGATTTAAAAAAACAGGAATTTTAATGAAAGGTTTAATGCAAATTTTTAGTGTATAAATTTTAAAATAAGGATTTTCATTCTTCATATCTGATGAAAGTAGCGCGAGGAATGTGCCAAAAATGTATCTTATATATCGAAATTTAATTATAAAATGCAAGAACTCCCTAAGCAAAATCAGTAAGTAGACTCTGGAAATATAAAACGGCAAAAGTAAAAGTAGCATTCCATTTTGGGAAATCCGATGACGTCAGATTCTTTCACATCAGAATAAAATCCAAAATGCTCACATTTTGGATTTTATTCTGATGTGAGGTATGTTAAATGAATTATGTTTATTTGCGACATATTGCAAATTGTTACCGCTAGGATACAAAACTGACAAAAGGAACAAAGGTAAAATATAATTTTTTTAGTCCAAAGGGGCAATTTACCCAGAAAGACTTAATTCGTTTTGGCATTTTGCGTTGATCACTATAAAGGTTGATTCAGTTTTCAAACTGTTGCCACCAAATATTAGAGCCCTGTATTATATTTAAAGAATAAAGAATCAGTGTAAATGCATGTATGTTTCTCGCATCGGGATAAAACAACGGCACCTAGAGCCATCCAATTTTGAATAATGTACATTTCCAGCCGAATATGTTCCTCTGGAAGCCCGAATTTGGAATTTGTTTTATTATCTATTTCATATTTTATAAAACTTTAACAGATTTTTGATTAACAACCTCAACGATTTCAAAGCGAGCAATGGCAACACTGTACGAAAAAAACACACTTTTACCTGCAGCGCGGGATACTGTATATCGGATATTCTAAAGATACGCTCATTTTTTTAATTATTTTGCGATATTGCTGTTGAACTGAATTTTATGATTTAACTGCGAAGAACATGCCACTTAATAAATAAAGGTAGCACACACAACGTTAAAAGAACGCCCCTTTAGGCGTAACGTAAAATCTAAAAGCTTTCGGGTTTTTAAAAAAATCAGAGACGAAAAAAAAAGAGATGACTGTAGTTTAATGTGCGACAAATAATTTATCGTTCTTCTTGGTTACTTTTATAGCATTGTTGCCTTCTACTGGTTCTGGGATATGGTGTGATTGATAACAACAACAACAATAAAACACTTTATTCGTCAGCATTACCACAGGAGAGTTTCAAAGACATGTTTACAGCCGTCGAAAAGCTGCGATAAGCACGCTGAAACAATCAGCAACGCTGCTTTATGGCTACCAGGCTATAACGGTGAAGACAGCTTCACGGTTAAGCACTAAGTACGGTTCCCGACTCGGTTGATGGCTTTCGAGCTAATCTTTGAACTCATCACTCTACTACTGAACTTAACATACTGCTACTCCATGTACAGGCAGGGTATATATAGCTTTTCACCTGCATTTGAGAACATTCCCGAGGAAAAGGTAAGAATTCGTTCTAGAATGTTCTCACTCCCTCTATGTTATATCGCCAAATATCGCCGAAGGAGAGATTTCTAGCCAAATCTGGCAACCCTTGTTACTTTCCGGCAACCCTAAACCTGCTTTGCGGTTAGCTATCTTACCGCAGCTGAGCATTACGTTACTTTGATAAGAATGATAGTGTACACAAACCAAATCTATTTATGTTTATTTCGAATCCAACTAAGATTATAAAAGCTGTTTGCCTTAAAGGAAGGAACGTTAGGGGAATACTCTCTGAGAGAAACTTGCTAATGTAAATCATGAGAGAGTGTGGTCCAACCGGCTAAGTCATTATGAAAGCCTGCTGTGGTACCGAAGGGCCCGGGTTTGAATACTGGAGCTTGATCTCTTAGTAGTATTTTGTAATATATTATTCAATGATAACAAATCATGTTAGTGTCTTCCAAAGATGACGGAAGCCTTAATCGGGGATATATGCGTTGAGCTAACGAGGCCCAAAAATATGGTCAAACGTTTATTGATTTCAGAAAAAATTAGAAATTGGTACTTAGCCTTTTTTTGTCAACAACGTTATAGACTATTGTTAATGCTGAACTGCTTCTGGCATTTTGGGGGAAATTATTAAAACATTCATACTTGCCGTCCACAGAACAGCAAGCAATGTATTATTTTAAAATTATAACGATTGCTCCATGAAGAAAACTATATTAACCGACAAGATATGGTCAGCTTCATATGGCCTACCACACAGGAATAGATTGGAAAAATTACCACCAGGAGTGCGTTCATAGCGTTCTTAACAGAGCTTCCGGTTAAATTAGAGGTCTCAACAAGATCAAGAAATTAGTAGAAATCAAAGAAAACATTTTTATGATGCGCAAAACTTAATCGAGCTGAATATTGATTATATATTAAGATTATATATTAAGACGCCCCAGTTCCTTCTGAATTCCACATGAACAATTGGAGAAACTTTGGCGAGACTGCAACGAGTTTTCGTTGAAGTTAGCCAGTGTTCACTTTCGAAGAGATGAGTACCCGAAAAATTTATAAATCGAAGTTTGTATTATGTGGCGATGATACTGGCTGTTAAGTGTTGTTAAGAAACAAACTGATTTTAAATGATTTACTTTTTTTAAAAGTAAGTACTGTTGATATTGCAAATCTCTTCTGCAGTAGTCTAGATAAACGAAAGCTTGTAATCCTTTTCGCTTGATAGTAATTCCTATTTGGAAAATGTAGAAATAGAAAATTCTTCGGGCTAGGAAAATAACTATATCCGATTTTAGGTATAAATAGAACAAGTTAAGTATTCTTTACATGAAATCGTGCTTGAATGTTTATCGAATCGTGAAGCAAGCTGGAAGGAAAAGGCGCTGGGAATTCTTCTCAAGTAGTATTTTAACAGCTATCTGCTTAAGGTAACGAGCCTCTTTCGAAGAGCTATTTTTCAAAATGTTGGTTATATTTCCGAATTTATGAGTTTTTTTATTAGATTGAACAGCTTTTAGATTATATTTGATTGTACTTAAATATAATCACTACAAAAATGATAAAAAATTCATTGTTTTGAAAATTGATGCAAAAAGCTGAAAATTTTATATCCAAATTAACAAAAATATCAACAATCACCGACAAGAAGCATTTTTGTCAGTGATAAAATATTTTTGAATGCATACTCGTACACTGAAGTAGAATAATTGAAAAATGTTGATTCACTGTTAATGTATGGCTAAATAGTCAAGACACATAAAATCAAAAATATGCATACACTATTGAAGGAAAAATGACATAATTTAAAATCTGTAAGGCTTATTTTTAGTCTACACCATGCAAAATTCCAAGAGATTCTACAGGGTATTTCTCCCGCCTTCTTCGCATGCCTTCGCGGTGTAGTGGTCAGCACGCTCGGCGAGTATTCGAGAGGTTCGTGGTTCGGGTCCCGGCGAGGCCATTGCTCATTTTTCACGATTCCTGCTTCCCCTTCCCCCCAAAAAAGACGCCTAATATCTCTACAATTCTATAAGGAACTTTTATTAAGGAGTCATGGTTGCTGAGAACATAAAATCATAAAAATTTATCAAGAATTGCATTTAAATTTTCCAAATTAACATTACGCGATGTATAAACACAAATATACACGTTGTCCAACGAAAATGAGAAAATACATAATAAAAATACTTTGCCAGATTCTCCAGACTAATTGAAATGCTTAAAAGTATTTAATTAACAAATAACATAAAAAAGGGCGAAAATTGCATTTTTAATTGCCCTTTAAAGTTTAACTTCTGCTGTTGCAAGCAATAACTTCCGGTTTGTCATCTCTCAGAAAAACTAGTATATCTCCACTTCTAATAAACATATCAAGAAAAGAAAAGCTGTTTTTAATAGCTAGGACTGGCTTTTAAAAATATGAAATGAAACAAATTGAGATTTTTAGCCAAAATCGGCCTTTCGAACGAGGTTGGGGTGAAAATGCGCTTTAGCGCACTGCTTGGCGATTTTTGAAAATCGCCAATTCGGCGCGTTTCTGCGAAACGTCTTTGCAATTGCAACCTTCCCGACACGCTCCGCGAAAACATATTGTAAACAAAACATAGAATTCTAAAGCATAAATTAGTATGGAAACGGTTGCCACAAAAAGATAATAAAATAATATGCAAAACGAACATTATGATCATTAAAATATTTGTCAGTTAGGTTTAAATTAATTATTTACATTTTATGTTGTAATACTTACACATTTTATGCCGTTACATAACCTTCCCGACACGCTCCGCGAAAACGTAACCAAAATGGCATTCAAGAAAGAAGGAATTTTTTTTAAAAGGGCATTAAAATTATAAACTATACCATGTACACACCGTTCCGTTTTTACTTAAAAAAAAACATCTGCGAATTGCACAATGTAGGCAACGTACACAAATGAACAAAATAAGCTAAAATAACAAAAATAAATTACAAGAAAATGCCATGTGCACAGCGTTCCTTTTAAACTTAAAAAAAACTTCAGCGAATTGCACAATGTAGGCAACGTACACATGTTATACGGAGTTACCCATGTTGGCGCGCTTATTGCTCATTCAAAAACAATCGCCGCCAAGCAGTGGGCTAAAGCGCATTCCAACCGAGGTTGGTTACAATATATTAAAAGATCCCCCGATCAAACATTTATGTTGGCGATTGGAAGTGAAAGGAAAGTTTTAATTAAAAATCCAATAAAATTTGCGTTTAATCTTATTTCAAATGTGGTAATTGACGCTAGGATTATTTTATGTTAAAAAATCAATAAACGACATTCTAATAGATCAAAACGTTTAATAAATTTTGCTGTATACAAATAGGAAAATCTTCCCGAAGATTATACAATAGTAATGTTTAGCGTATGTTAAAATCCGAAGTTCAGAAGCAACGAAGGAAAATATCGATAAGAATTTATAGTTAGCAGTTGAACAGCTTTCCCGTTCTCTAGATAATCATTCCGTGTTCTATTTAACCCTTAAGCACACGTGTGCGTTTGTCTGTGAATTACACAAAATCGGTCCATGTACCTCCAGTTTTGCGTAAGTTTTGTGTAATTCTTTGACTTGTAATTTTGGCTTTGTGTAGTGGCAAGTTTTGGCGCAAAAAGCCGAAATAACCAATGCGCAAAGAAATGTACAAATTCCATATCCATGCACACATCGACCCATTTTCACATAAGTAACATCAGAGAATTGCACAAACTCGGCCTTGACTTTATCCATGTACACATCGATCTATTTTCTTTTAAAACGTCAAAGGAGTTCTACACTAGAGCCAAACAAATATATGATGTCTGTAAACTACATTTTAAATCAAACCATGAAAGAACATAAAGGAAATTCATCTTATAGCATCTAAGCAGTATACAAAAGAAATATGCACTTACCTTATTTAGAAATTTTAGTGTCTTCAGTTTGTGGCACACAAAGTTTCGTATCAGCTTCTGAAAACTTTCCACAAACTATGTTCCCTTTCTAATGGAAAGCTGTATATGGTAAACATTTGAACCTTTCGTGCGACAAACCCATTGAAAGCCATCTGAACGATCTTTACGTTCGACTATATGCATTTCCTTCGTACAAACAGGACACTTACAATTCCGTTTCTTTTCTTCTATCCTCAACCAAAAAAAAAAAAAAAAAAAAACCTTCAGCTCTCTTGTTCTTTACCACGAAACACCCAGTTTACCGTCGACAGCCATTTTACGATGCAAAGCACGCAACACACTTCCTAACTGACATCCAACAAGTATTTTCCACCAGTCAAATTCACCGCAATCACGCAACCAATTACGTCATAATAGGGTTCCCATAATATTCAACTACTCAGGTTACCATAAATGAAACAACGACTTGGCGATCATCCAAGAAGCACCCTTAAATATAGGCTAACCGAAGAATCTGTTTAAATGTTTAGGTTAACGATGCTTGGTTATTTTCTATGAACTGACAGATTAAAGCTATTGGGAAATGATTACGCGTTTGAGCATAAATCTCGTTTTAATGCGAATAGAAAAGTCTGAAAATTAGTACGATGATTAGGCTTATTACTTTAAAAAATACATGAACAAATAGACAGCGTGAAACTTTATACCATTTTTTTTTCAAATTCTCTAAATAATATTTTTAAATGCGGAAAAGAACTCTTTAGCGCAAAACAGAAACGAACTCAAGTAATGCTTCTCGTCGTAAATTTAGTTTAGAAAAATGCTGATTGGTTATTAATGTTCAACCATTGAAGTAAATTCTTTTTGAGATGATCGCGAACAGTATCTTCAATATTTTTGTTCCTGTTTCGAGGTTTAAACTTTTACTTTTTTATTTTCAAACAACTTAAATTAAGGTTATTATTGTTACGAATTTTGTACATAGATAGATGATTTTAGTGCAGTTATATGTGAAGTTGTATTTTTCTGTGTAATGTAACGCGAAAAAAAAACAGAGTCGAACTATGTCGGAAGAGTAAGAATACAAGGGAGCAAGTTTTTTTTAACATTGATTAAATGGGTATCTCGGTAATCTGGTGAGAAATTGTCAAAGGTCCCCAAAATTGGTGACCATTTTACAACATTTAGTCCGGCCCCTGTGTCAACGTAACAGGTATTGTAATCGAAAAAATGTAGTTGATCACTATAAGAGCCGTAACTGTAATTCGACCCTCATGTTGTCTTTCAGTAATTTCGAGAAACAGAAAGTACTAGAAATATCTCGGGGGCAGGTGAAAACTATATATGGCCGGAAGGAGCATTTACTCTCAGTTGTTAGGTTAGCTCAGCGCGAGTTCAGAGTACAGAGATATTTTCGGGTAGCTTTCTCTTTAATTGCGTTTTGCATTGCGTTCTGTTTAATGTTCACAGTATAAACTACTACGAACATTAAACATAAGTGATTATATTATGCGATATGGTGAAGAGTTATACGACTTTGGGTAAAGTTCCAGATCTCCGAAATATTTCATTTGATAAAATAAATCTTGTCCACCTATCGTCGGAGCTGTGTTCATTCAATCTATTACGAAACCGTACGCACGCAACAACATTTGATTGACATTTATGAAAATTCGAACAAACAAACTAACAAAGCCTTCATGTACTTTGAATGCGTGTCAAAGCAATCGCAAATGTACACTAAGCTGCCAGCTTTGAAAACAATACAAACTACTACAATATTATCAAATGAATAAATAAGTAAAATCTTTTGACGTTATTTCAGCGTTTTATTTACATCGCAATATACCAACTGCTCAAACAGGAAATAAAAATAAGTATTAACTGTGTAGAAACGCAATCCAAACCAAGCCTACGCCATAAATTATAATTGTATATTCAATTATACAAACAAGCAAACAAACCATACTGTTTTAAAAAATTAACTTTTTTTTTGCATAAAAATAATTTTGCCGCTACAATGATAGTTATAAATGTAATTCTTAACTGATTTATGAAGCAAAAATATTTTAATTTGATAGCAAATTTAGACATTCATGATTGTTATGATTGTTATTCTGGATTGCATATTAGTTATTCTGAAAAGAATTAGGCGGGTTTCGTCTACTACTAAAAATGTTATTGAAATTAATATTGATGTTTATGTTCTCCCAAGTACTAGTCAGTTTTAGAGGTAGTCTTTTATGGAAGGCTGTCGTGGGAAGAGGACTCACTATATTATTACTCTTTTTTTCAACGTTTCTGTAACGAAATTTTGGCCATTACTCTTTTTTACCTCTTGTTCCATCTTATCTCGATATGCAGAGGCTGTTCGCACATTTTTTAGACGATTTTCATTGTAAAAGACAGAAATATTTTACCCGAGATGTTTGTATTTTATGTGTTCTATTTGATAATCCTTATTGTTCACCGTAATTTCCAAGGTAATAAAGTATTTTATAATATGGAACGAGGTATTTTATCTCATTGCTCTCGAAGAGTTTCCAAAGTTGTAGGTTTGGACGTTTGAACAACCCGGTTTTTTAAAAGTCCCAAACCCAAAAACACCTAGATAGATCAGGAGATTTAGTAGGAATGGTTAGGTTAGGTTATTCAATTATGGCAAAGCACACGAGGGCTATCTGCCTAAAGGGAGGGATGCCTTCGTGGAGGACTTTCTAAGGTAAACTGGCTCGTATACACATTACACATGGGGAAAACCACGAAACGTCCATGCAGCCAGCCCGTTCGTGGGATTCGAACCTCGGACTGAACTACCAGTGTTCAGCGTCTTTACCGCTCGGCCGCTAGTGGGCTAGTAGAAATGGTGAATGAAGGGGTTGAAATTCCTTTCTTGTTCCATTTTCCCCAGGAAATGAGTAGCAGATTTTGATGTGTCTCTGGTTGCTTTGTCTTGATGCAATGAAAATGATGCAGTTCTAGCGATTGATCACACTGTGTGTAAACTTCATATATTTGAAAATTAGGTATAATACGTGGAAATGATCTGAATACTTTTATCCACCCTCTTTAATTTTAATTTGACGTTATATGAAACAGCAACGACAATCACAAATTGTTTAGAAAAACTTTCTTTAAATTCCTTAAACCATATTTTAAGTTTAACCATAATCTCCTCTTCGATAATAATAATAATAAATGTATCTCTTTATTTCAGTCATTTAAGTACACTCAAAATTCGTTTATTGTGTATTATTATTAAAGAGATTGCCCGGTTAAATATTTCTCATAAAGAATTCTGCGTTCGACGGTACGTCGTGGAGGAAAACGATGCTTATTATGTTTTTTCGCCTTTTAAGATTCAAACCGGCAATAATCACTTTGTTTACAGTTGACACTGAGCATTGTAATGATTTCGCGAATGTCCTTTGACTTGGCGTATTTTCTTTTAACATTAAAGACCTCAATCTTTGTAACATTCGAAACATTCTGTTTTTTTTCTTTGGATACGTATTTGAAACAGTTTTTTCATTTCAAGCTAAACTTTGGTGTTTTTCCCCTTTGTTGCTGCCAACATTACGTATCCGAGCGTAAGATACCGAGAAACCATGCTTTTTACAACGTTCTTTTATAACTGGAAAGGAATCATTTTCTTCGGAAAGAACGCAAACATAGCCTTCTATCCACTGTTTTTTAAAAGCGCTGTATTGCATGAAAAAAAAGTTGTCAGGGAGCAGACGATAATTTATACTTTTAATAATATAGTTGAGGTTTAAAAAAAATTCCAAGCAGAAGATGCTTTTTACAGCAAAGCAAAATCGTCTAAAAGCGTGCGAACAGCTTGCGTATCTGCTCTCTCTCTCTCTCTCTCTCTCCTTATTACATTTCTCTCTTTCCAGTCTTCTCCTTTTAGATGTTTAATGTCTTACGCATATTTTGGACTGTATGTACTTCGATATGTTAGTTTTTTACTCGTTAAACTGTTTCTTTTTGCTCCTTTGTTTGTTTGTGAATTCATTTTCATCTCTTATATAGTCATTTGTTATCCTAGTTTGTTTCGAAATTACTTTTTCTCTTGTTGAAGTAGGAACATTTTACCGCTCTTTTACTTTCAGTTCCTAGTTCTATCGTTTCCATTTATATTTTTAAATTTTAATTTCACTCAAACGTATGTGTTTTTCGCGGTTTTCTTATAATATACCTTCTCTCATTTTATCATTTAAAATTTATATGTTTTTATTTTCGTATAATTATTGCTTATACATTTCCTTCAATAATTTCCAGAAATTCCTACTAGAACCGCTTCCGTTTTCAATTTTATAGTCATTTTTGTCTTATTTTAATCTGTTACGTAACTCCATATTTTGGCTCATCAACAGCCAAACGCTTTAGGTCGCTGGGCGATGGTAGTTCGACCTCGGCTAAGCACAATTTGTGGCAGAATGGTTAAAGCCTGCTGAATGCTCGTAGTTCCTGCTGGGTTCAAACCCAAACGAACGGGTTGGCTTCATGGTTGGTGTTCGTAATCTCATTTGCTATGTGTGTGAACTAATTTCCTTTAGAAATTTCCACAAAAGCATCCCTCCCCTTAGGTGTATAGGTCCCTCTGGTGACCTTTTCTAAACTAACCAACGCCTACTGTTAAAATCCCGAAGAAGAGGCTGGTTGCATAGGAGTCTTCATGTTTTTCCATGGCTGTAGCTAATTAACGTAGGAAGTTCTCCTTAGATAGCCTTCGTGTGTTTTTCCGTTATCAAACAAACTCTAATTTTACGTAATTAACGGATTCTGAAATAGTCATATCTTGGACACAATTAATAACAATTCCTTTTCTTCAAAATTGAAATATTAAGAATTAAAGAAAGACTTTAAAATATAATCGTCAATGATTCGCGAAATAAATGCAATAAAACGTATGGATTAAAAGCTTAAGGAGGCTCGTACACCTTAAAACGCTGAAGATCTTCGAATATGTTGGTGTTGCAAGAATTGCTATAACTTATTTATTTTAAAAGCAATTACTTTCAATTTGTTACAGCTCACTACATAATATAGCTGCTTTGGAAACTAGTAGCCAGAAAGTTTGTGTTGCCACAAATAATTTTTATAATAAAAAATCTTTTATGCGTTCACGTCATGTTTTCACCTTGCGCCCATGATAGCTTAAAATTGGCTAATGGTACGTTTTTGAAATACGATATTAAGTCTATATAGGTATTATCTTCTAACTGAACCAAAAATCTGATGAATATTTTAATATTAAAAAATTTTATACATGAAAGCGTCACAGAATTTTTTAATAAAATACATTTTATAAACTCAACTCCAAATAAAATAAGAATTTAACGTGAAATTCTTAGGATTTTTGGTTCACAGTAACTTTAAAATGTTATAACAGCTATATATTAAATATGGAATTAAATTATGCAACAGAATGTTTCAAACTGTACGCGCAAGGCGGAAACATGACGTGAGCGCATAAAACATTTTGTCACGAAGCAGATTAAATTATAAAAAATATTTGTGGTAACACAAACTTTTTGATTACTAGTTCCCAAAGCAGCTATATTATGTAGTCAATTGTAAAAAGTTGGAAGTAATTGCCTTTAAAATAAATAAGTTATCAAAATTCTTGCAACAGTAACATAGTCGAAGATTTTAAGGGGTACGAGCCCCCCTTAAAGGATGAATGCCTTCTGAAACATGGCATAGTTGAAAGGGAGACAAGTTCTTCTTAGTAATTTCAGCTAATATAAAAACAAATGGTAACAATAAGAAACTTAAAAACTAAATGATTCACAATTAGATGGATCCGTCATTATTTAATTTAAGATTCATCTCTTTAATTTCACTATAACTAAATCTGAAGCTTGTTGAATACCGACAGTTAAAGGCATTTCCTTTCGAATATATCTTACCTTAACATATTCTGATATAACTTAAAATAATCTCGTTTTGTCACGTTTAGAAATTCTGAATTAATACGACATCCACTAATGAGACGTCTCTTTTGTTGGTCGGGTCAGGCGTAAAGTACATACATCTGAAGCATGTTCTAAGGCAACAATGAATCAGTTTGTCACAAACCACCAAACACGGAAGAACATAGAATCCTTTTCTGTGCACTGGCGCAAGATAGCTTAAAGGATGAATACACTGTTGCCTTTCCTCTAAAACGAGGACGCGTGAAAGACATCCAGGCGAGGGCGAATTCAAGAAATCCTCTAACCTCCCCCGGCATTCCATGAAATTGGGGCTAATGATGCTATTCTTAAGTCCCTTCAGCGCCTCCTAAGAGCCTCTCTGGTGCACCACAGCCAGAGCTTTGTGAGAAAATAGAGATTGCGTCTATTTTTATGTTGCCCATCATCGGAAATTCGTATAAAAAGCCAGGAATAAAATAATTCGTTTAAAAGTCTTCGGAAAATTCTTTGTTCCAGTGTAGCTATCATGGAAATATCCAGGTCCTTTCCTGTTTAATACTGGATGGAACTTCCTTATTTTGCTGTTTAGAACAACTCGAACAGTCTGCGAGCTCAAATGTAAGTAGTCGAGGAAGATGCCGACAAAGTTTTGAAATGATAATAATACCTGAAAATGTGAATGTAAAAATACTTTTTTTTAAAGATCATATTATTTCAAAGAAAATATATACCGTATATTACGGCGTTTAACCCGCACCTATAATTTCAAACTATATTATTTCCTTTTTAGGATATTTTTCGTATAACGTGCATCCTCTTCTTTAAAAAAGAAGCCTGAAAGATACAAGTGCGATTACCTTATCTTTTGAAATCATTCCTTCCAAGATTTTCCCCTCGAACAATGCTATACTGAATTGATACTGTGCCCACGAAATGCTCGAGGGAGTAAATTATTCTGCAAAGAAGGTGGATTATATATTCACTGCAGATGTGCAGGAGAATGTTATTCTAGGGTTTCGAGAAATGGGGGGGAGGCGTAATTAAGGATGAGAATGCACTTCCGACCGGAAATGAATTGGCGGAATTATGAGCCAGACCTTTTCTCTGAATGAATGAAAGTACAATGATGAAATATGCTTTAAAGGAAGCTATACAATAATGCAAAATTATCCGATAATGAAAATTTTTAAGTTCCTAAGGTGTCTCATTTCTTTTAAACAAACAGCATTTAGGCATCTTGCACAAGAAAAGGGAGACAGTTCTGTATCTCCCGTTCTATTATGTCGATTGACGAAATTCAAATTGCGTTTTTATGCCTCGAAAGCGCGACTTAAATATATATTAGATTTATATATAGCATTTGTTTTAATATAGGTATTTTCACACAAAATAGGATCTTTTTCTGAAATGACATGCTCTTTTTTTTTTAATTCTACGACTCAAATTAGGTCTAAATGTTATTTTTTTTTTTAATTTGGTGCGAAATTTACGGAGAAATTCAAAACTTTATCTTGGCGCATTTTGTTCAGTTTGTGTCAAGAGTAATTTGACTTGGCGAACTTCTTAATTTATGGAAACCTTTCTCCGCTTCCCTTTCATAGCGCACGAGCGGGAAGGGAAGGTGAATCGTTCATGGTTTCAAATAATTTTCTTGTTAATTTTAGAGAATTCGATTTAAATGAAGTAAAGTAGCAGACGATAACATGGCGAATGTACAAATTTACTCTTACAAACATTCAAAGAAAAAAAAAGGTAATTAAAATAAATATATCAAATTAATTAAAATGTAATTAATATTCTTTATAATTAAAAAACAGCCTTTTATATGATATTAAAATACTTAATATGCACCATTAATAAAATTGAGGAAATTACTCTATATAATTCATTTCTATAGAACTTTATTTGAAAACTGTAGATTAAAAATAGCTGTGCCAATTCGTGAAGATTGTAACAAAATCAGTAAAACACATTTGGCGTTATTATCGCTTATAACCAATATGCCAAACTTCAGAACGCGCCATAATGTAAATTCCCGCATTTTTTAAGAAATTTTGAATAAAAATTTAATTTTTTGCAGGTATGCTTAGAAATACATCTACTTTATGATGAGGGTAAACCTTTTATACGTTATAATTCAAAATGTTTTTCGAAAAATTGATAAAAATGATTTAAAAATACAAATTTTAAAAATAAATCATGAAATGAACGAATTTAATTCGGAATGAACCTAAATTTCGAAATGCGAAAGAAAGATTTAAATAAGTTCAATAAAAAAGAGATATTAATAAATATATACCAAATTCAATTAACATGGAGCAGCTAAAATTTTGAGAGCTACGTTTTTAAAAACTACTGGCGCGAGTTTTACAAAAGTTGGCAGTTTGGCATAATTTGAGTAGTAAAATCGAAATATGGAAAAAATCGGTACGTTATTTCAGAAAAAGTCAAATTTTGCGCCAAAATACCTATGTTAGAAAAATGTTATATATAAATCTAATATATATACTAAGTCGCGCTTTCGAGACATGGAAAAGGCAAGTTACATTTCGACAAGCGAACCCGTAGAACGGGAGATACATAACTGTCTTTTTTTAAATTCCTACTATTAGCTCACACTCTCCCTATATCTTGTTCAAATTTTCAGTCGTTAATAAAATATTTTTTATTCATCCACTCAAGTTCAAATACATTTTTTAAACTTGTAGTGGATGACACTTCATGTTAATGCATTTTTTTCTCGTATTAAACTCAATTCCTACCTATTTTACGAAATTTTGTTTTAATCTCACCAAAAATTACAACTACAGACAGATTAAACAAACGCAGCTACGGTACTGCTGAACGAAGAATGCTACCATTAATACTATCACGCGCAACAACAGTACGTAAGATGCAAGGTAGCACTGTAGATTATGCAGTAATGTATCTAGGACGAAAATTCTTCGCAGCAGGTGAAGCATATGTCGCCTTGAGTTGTTTGAAATCATTAGATAGAATATTAATTGAAGGACTGCTTGAAACTCACTGGAAAGGTTCCTTGCAATCATGAAGCATTACAAGAGATGGATAGAATGAGAAATTATAGACCACCATCAGCTTCATAAATTAGAAACGAAGAAATGTTAATAATGTTAGTAAAAAGTAACTAAAATAAAAATTTTCTTTATTAACCGAAGTAGGAATTAAAAAAAAAGTTATATTACTTGTTTTTGTGCAAGGTGTACGTGCGGAAATCTAATTTCTGTATATTCTTCTTTATTTTTAAATGTATCATTTTTATATTCGGTGTATAACGCGCAGCCGTAAATTTCGATCTCTCTCTCTTTTTTTTTTTTTTTGTATTAAAAGCGCGCGTTATACGCCAGCTTATAAGGTACTTAAAAATACTTTTGTATGATATCTTGTGTGTTTAGTACCATTTTCAGCTCGATATTTTTAAATCTTTATGACATGCTCAAGTTTCGCGATACAGTACTGTACCACGAAACGTTTCTATTAAGAACTGCAGCTTTGGGTACAGTTCTTAATAGCAATGTTTGTCAACTGACGTGACATTGTTGAGTCTATTTTATAGAGATATTAGGTATTTTTGAAGCAGGAGTCATGAAAAATGAGCAACGCCTTTGCCGGGACTCGAACCACGAACCCCTGGAATACGCGCCCAACGTGCTGACCACTACACCCCGAAGGCATGCGAAGAAGGAGGGAGAAATACCTTATCATTTGATATTTCGAATGAGGAAGCATAGAACAACCCGGTATTCGAATGGTATTTTAATATGCACTTACATAAAAAAAACACTTAGGAAGACGATAATTCTGTATACTGCCCTCAGACTGTCGAATCATTCATCATAAATTAAGTCAGGCGATACTCTAGAATTTATGAGGAATTTTTTTTTCAAGAAGGAAAAGGGGAAAATCAGCTGCGATTTCGTCGAGATTTGAGCCCCGAGCACATTACTAGGAAACGCGGCAATACGTAATTTATTTTCCAATTTAAATCCCGAATTTCTTTATAACTAAAATATGAGGATATATACGAGATCAACGTTTGCAGTTGCTCCGGAATTATTAAAAATATTTGATACATACCTTTAACATAAAAAGAAATTAAAAGAATATCCGCTAATCTTTTCTTACTTACGTTTCTGGCAGTAGTATTCTTAGTATTGGCTAAATATTCTGTGAATAAGAGTGAAATATTAGAAAAAGCGAATTTTCGAGAAAGTTTCTAATTTTGAATTAAAGCCAATAGAAGAACTTCCCACGGTTTGGTACCTTGACGTGGTCTGAGGGCTCCTCCTCCCAAAAGGGGAGGTCGAAAACCAAACCCAAAAGTTCAATCGGGGAAACCTCAGGGTCCCGATTGAATCTGATTCAAAATGGACCAAAATGTACAGACAGACTGTACCTCAAAATGACTTTATAGAGGAAGCTAGATCACTTATAAGCGATTTAGAGATTAGCCTTGAAGAGGCATCTAGAGTAACTGTTTCTCAACGTAAAAAAAAATTTAAAAACGCAAGAAGCGTTATATAATTTTATTATTTTACAAGCGTTGAAAATAGAAAACCTCAAGGGGAGGTTGGAAGTGATGCAAAAACCACAAGTATTGGAAAAATCGTTTGCAGATATTATTAAAGAACAAAGGGCAGATAAAAGAATTATTCCTAAAAAGGAAAAAATAAAGAAAAATGATGAGCATGTTACATTGATATATCCTAATGTCAAGGGTGTTTCGTGTGAAGAAGTAAAAATAAAAATTGTTGAAGCTATAGATCCCGCAAAATTAAAAATAGGGATCAGAAACGTAAGAAAAATTAATAATGGTGGCTTGCCATTGAATGTTTAAATAATGAAGAAATTGATGAACTCGAAGAGGAGATAAAGACGAATTTATTGTTAAAAGAGGATTTAGAAGTTAAAGCTCCGAAAAAGAAAAATCCTAAGATTATTCTTTATAATTTGGATTCTGAAATTGGAAAGGATAAATTAGAAGAAGCAGTAATTAGACAAAATATTATATTTGAAGATGGTGGTTTTAATCCACTATTTCAAATAAAAGGAAAAAATAACAAAGTTCATTGGGTTGCTGAAATTCAACCCCAAAAATTTAAACTTATTGTAAATCAAGGAAAAATCAATTTTAAATGGTTTTGTATAAATGTCAGGGAATATTTGAGTATAGTGAGATGTTATAAATGTCAAGAATTTGGACATTTTCACAAAACACGTACTAAAGACCAAATATGTGCTCAGAAAAGACATAGCCACTGGGACTGTAAAAATAGTCCAGCGTGCATAAATTGTGAAATAGCAAATATAAGCTTGGATTGGATGTGAGACACTCAAGTTTAGATAAAAATTGTTCTTGTTTGAAAAGACAATAGGATTTATTATGGGTCTTAGTTCTCAAGAGAAATTAAGGAGTTCAAATTAACTTGCATCACGCAAGGGCTGCGGTGTCTCAGCTTCAACAGAGATCTTTAGAACAAAATTATTCTTTTGCATTGATACAAGAACCCTATCATATAGATAAAAATATAAAGGGGTTCTCTTCTTTGTGTAGGCAATATTTTTGGAAAAATGATATCCCTTTGGCTGGGATTGTTATATTTGACAAGACAATTTCGGTAATAGAGATTTATGTTTCAAGTATAGTGGTCATTTTAAGAATTAATTATGGAGAAAATGATTTACTGCTTGTTTCTGCGTACTGTTCACCAAGTGCAGATTTGAATTTATGTTTGAATGAAATATCGAGAGAGTTAAGTAAAATTTCCAATTTGGAGATTTTAATTGGAGCAGACTTCAATGCTAAAAGTGAAGTCTGGGGAATCTTCTTCTTGGTTTAGGAGGAAGATTTGAGAGGAAAACAAATTTTGGAATTTGTTAATGAAAAAGGAATATGTATTTTGAACAATCCTAATTCTCCTCCAACTTTTGAGGGAGCAAGGGGATCATCTTGGATCGATCTTACTTTGGCACATTCCTCCCTTTCAATAGATTGGAAAGTTATGATCTTACTTTGGCACATTCCTCCCTTTCAATAGATTGGAAAGTTATTACAGATGTGTCCTGTAGTGACCACAATTATATTGAAATAGATATTGGAGTAGAAAATAATTATCTTCTGTCAAGAAAAAGGTACTCTATTAAAAATCTTAATTGGCTTGATTTTAAGAGAGAGATTTTGGCTCTTTCTAAAAATTATGAAAATCTATTTGTAAATGATGAGAATTTAGAAGAGATAGTGGAGAAGTTTACAAATGATGTAATATCTATTTATAGAATTAAGAAAAATCTTAAGGGAAATAGAAACACAACAGTTTGGTGGACAAAGAAATTGGATCTTTTGAAATCCAAGTTAAGAATTGCAAGAAGGCGATTTGTAAGAGCTTCTAATCAAGAAGACAGATTGTTTTTGGAAGACGTTTATAAGAAAATAAGAGGGACTTATAAGAAGGAAATTAATAATGCTAAGAACCAATCTTGGAATGAACTATGCGTTCAAACGAACTTAGAACAACCTTTTAGTATCCCATATGAAATTACTATGGCTAAATTTAAAAATGTGTTGACTATAAGTCAATTAGAAATGAGTGATGGTTCATTTACTTCTTCGATTAAAGAGACTCTGGATTATATAATTCAATTCCACTTTCCGGATGATATTATAGATGACAATGAATCAGATTTTCAAAAAGAGATTCGTCTTAATTGTACGAGTTATGAAAATGAATTTAATGATTTAGACTTTACTGAAGAAAAAATTAAGAATGTGATGGAAACTATGAAAAAAGGGGAAGCTCTAGGCAATGATGGCTTGTGTTTAGATGTTCTTGAAGAAGTTATGCGAATAAACTCTTCTTTTATATGTAAAATCTTCAATAATTGCTTAAAATTTGGAAAAGTGCATCTTTGGTTTTATTTAATAAAGAAGGTAAAAATAAGAGAGATCCTTCTTCATACAGGCCGATTTGCCTGTTGCCAGTTCTTGGCAAAATTCTTGATAAATAGACTGTGGCTTTATTTGAATAAAACAAAAAGTTTGAATCAAGCACAATATGGGTTTGTGCAAGGAAAAAGTACAACTTTAGCTATTAGTGATTTGCTCAATAAAATTAAAGATAATAGAAATTTAAATAGGCATACAGCATTAGTTACGTTGGATGTGAAAAGTGCTTTCAATAGCGTATGGGGACCTTATGTTTTGTTCCAATTAAAAAGTTTAAATGTCCTTATAATTTATTCAATCTTTTTGTTGATTACTTAAATAAGCGATCTGTCTCTTTCCAAGATGAAATATAATTTCAAAGAGATTTTATGGCAAAGGTTGCCCAGAAGGTTCGAATTCTGGGCCTCTTCTTTGGAATGTGTTGTGTGACTATGTTTGATTTGGCATTTAAGGAAAATGTGGCTGTACAAGCATATGCGGATGATATAATTATTATTGTCTCGGCAAGTGACAGACATACATTTGATGCTGATATAGACCATACTTTATTATCAATAAATGGTCTAAAAAAGTTAAATTAAAGTTTGATTATAAGAAATGTGCAATTATGGGGATCGCTAAGAGGGAAAAAATTATCACCCTTCCGAGTAGGTTCGAATTCTGGGCCTCTTCTTTGGAATGCGTTGTGTGACTCTATGTTTGATTTGGCATTTAAGGAAAATGCAGCTGTACAAGCATACGCGGATGATATAATTATTATAGTCTCGGCAAGTGGCAGACATACAATTGATGCTGATATAGACCATACTTTAGATCTTATCAATAAATGGTCTAAAAAAGTGAAATTAAAGTTTGATTATAAGAAATGTGCAATTATGGGGATCGCTAAGAAGGGAAAAATGATCACCCTTCCGAGAAGAGGTCGAATTGAAGGGCACTCATTGAAAAGTGTCCGTGAATTAAAATACTTGGGAATTTTAACTGACGATCAACTAACTTTTATTTCTCATTCGAAAAAGATGAAAGTTGAATGCTCAAGCATTTTGAATAAACTTTATGCAGTAAAAGGACTGAGTGGAGAAGTAAAGAAAATTTTCTATAAGAGAGGAATTGAAAGAAAGATACTTTATGCTTGTGCAGCTTGGTATAAAAACAATGTTAGAATAAACAACTTGTTAATAAAGATTCAACGTTTGGCAATGTTGAGTATAACCAAATGTTTTCGGACAGTTTCTACTGTTTGTCTATTTACTTTAAGTGGTTGTGAGCCTATCTATTTGATAGCTCAAAAAGAAACAATTATATTTAATTTGAGAAATAATCGTAATTTTATTGATTATTTTGATATGCAGGTAGATAATCTAAATTTAGAAATTCCAATATTGGCTCAAGATGATCATCCTGAATTAATAACTGACTATTATTGGGATAAGATGCTACCAACTAATGAAGGCCATGAGATTTTTTCAGATGGCTCGAAAATAGATGGAAAAGTTGGATGTTCTTTTGTGGCATTCTCCAATGGGAATTTAAGTACTACACACATGTATCGTTTAAGTGATAATGCAACAGTTTTTCAATCAGAGGTGCTTGCAATTCAAAAATCTTTAAAGAGGACATTGGGGAAAGATTCCATAGAAATTCTAAATATTTTTTCAGATAGTCGAAGTGCTATTCAAGCAGTAACTTCTGGAAATTCTACTATTAAATTGGTTTTTGATACCCAGGAAATTTTATTGGAAAATTTAAAGAAAAGGAGAGTTCTTCTTCATTGGATTTGTGGGCATATGGGATATGAAGGTAATGAATTAGCAGATACTTATGCCAAAACAGCAACAAAGAGATTAGCAGATACTTATGCCAAAAAAGCAACAAAGAGAACTTCTCAACAAAGAGACGTTATTCTTCTTACCTCAATAGTTTCTTTTAAGAATATAATAAATGATTAAATAAAAACAAAATGGCAGAATTTTTGGGAGAATGATTCAAAAGGAAGATATACATTCAGATATTTTAAGAAAGTAAATAATAAGAGATGTATAAGCAATTGTAGTCCAATTTTTAACGAATCACTCACATGTTCCTTCATACTATAATAGATTTAATATTAAAGCATTAAAGTGTCCTTGTGGTGAATTAAATGCTGACGTTGAACATGTTTTGAAATGTTCATGTCTAAAAGGAAAATGGATAAAGATATTACCGATTTTGAAAGATGAAAGTGATTTAGTAAAGATATTCCACAACGAAAAATTAAGAAAGGCGCTCTCACAAATAATGAGAACTGTAACTGAATTGGAAAATGAAATATTTCAGTCTCTGTAAAATTTATAATTATAGAAATTGTATAAAAATTATTACAAGTATTGAAAATCTTTGTAAGTTATGTTATATAGTTTGAAAATTGAAAAATATATGGTATTTATTTTGTTTATAAGAAAATTGTAAATTATATAATCAAGAAGATTGTATATTATTTTATAATTTATGTATTGTAATTTCAGTTTATAATAAAGGAGTTTGCTGGTGAGATCGGCAAATCTTCCTTAAGAGGTCGAGTACAGTATGTTGGTTGTAAAATTAAAAGGATCCATTAATCCCTGCTTTTGCCGAAAGGTAGCTCTTATGTTATAAAGGGAACCAAAACTATGCTACAGCGACAATTATCTGAATCATCTGAGTATTCAGTCCACATTACTTCCAAAACATCGAAATAGATTCTGCCCCTTTAAAGCTATATACATACTAATGAAACTAAAAGAATTTTTTATTATTTAAATAAAATATATACGGTTTAAAATTATTTTAGTTTTCCTTGAATAAAATGTAAAACTCTTGATCCTGTTCAAAAATAAAATCATTATTTCACTTCTCTAAACAAATGACGTTTTTCTCTTTCAAGAGATATTAATTTTTATATTTACTGTTATAAAACCGAAGAACGATATTCCGTTTTATTGGTAGTATAGTGTATGAGAAGCTTAGTATATACTGTGGTGAAATAGCTACACGGCGGCTTAGATTTGCCTGAAAGTGGCAGGTAAAGACAGGGTTGCCATATTTGGCGCGAAATCGCCCAATCGGCGACATGCCATAGACAGAGCGAGAACATTCTAGAAGGCCTTCTTAGCTGTTTTCTCGGGACTCATCTCCAAGGTGGATTAAAGCCATATATACCCTCGCCTGTCCTGGGAGAGAGTGTCTTCAGTTCAGAGATTAGCTCGAGAGCGATTGGAATCGGGAGCTGTAGTTTACTGCCTTGCAGTGAAGCTATCTTCACCGTTATAGCCTGATAGCCTGAAGGCCGCGTTGCTGAGTGTTTTAACGTGTCTGTTGTAGCTTCTCGAGGAGTGTAAACGTGTCTTTCGAACTGTCAGTGTAAAAGTGCTTACTGGTGTATTGATCCTTCATTAAGTGTTATCATTTATTACCCCAAATCCACGAACACGTAGAACGCAACAATACAATTTCCGTTTAACAAAGAAAAATGTTGGAGACATTTGTTCAATACATTTCTAGAAATGAAGCATTTTTCGCAAACTAAGCACGCATTTTCTGAGTTAACAAATAAAATTAAATTGATTACGTTGTACATATTTGATTGTGCAGTCTGCAAACATTTCTTTTTCATTTTTATTAGCCCAAAGGGCGTTAGCCCAGAAGGGATTTTAATTTCGTTTTGGAATTTTGCTTTGATTCGCTATAAAAGGCGAATCACTTTTTAAATTGTTTTCACCAAATATTAGAAACCTGTATTATATTTAAAGAAATTAAATAACGAAGAACCTGCATATATGTATATATGTTTTTCGCATTGTGATAAAACAACGGTACCTAGAGCCATCTAATTTTGAATAACGTAATCCTCCACCAAAAATGGGTATCTGGAAGCCCTAATTTGGAATTTGTCTTATTATCTATTTCGTATTTTGCAAAGCATTTACGAGTTTTTGATTAAGAAACTTAACGATTTCCAAGCGAGCAATGGCAACACTGTACGAGAAAAAAACTTTCTCTCTAACACGCGAGACTGTGTATCGAAAATTCTAAAGATATGCTCTTTTAAATACTTCGTAATATTGCGTTTGCATTGAATTTTATGGTTTAAGTAAGAAGAACATGATGTTTAATGAATAAAGGTAGCATACAAAACGTTAAAGAAAGCCCCCTTGGGCGTAATATAAAATCTGAAAGCTTTCAGATTATTTTTCGCGGGGTGGTGGTTAAAATTTACAAACCGCATAGTTATCTGATGATATATGCAGACTTGATACCCATGCATTTGTCGAATAGTAGCAAAATGTCATTGATGTACTTGTACGGTGAAATGAATAACAACATGTAGGAAGTTACGGATTTCGAAAAGGGCAATGCACGAAAGCTATACAAAAACGTCTTATACTGCTGGAATTCGTTCTTCGCTGTTTTAAAGTAAACTCTCATTGCCATCTCGTACGGTAGAGCGCTTAATAGAGGTTGTTATGTAAAACAGACTATAGAGTTCAAATCCCACATAAGGAATGAGTGTATAAAAGATGTTTCAGCGAAAAGGTTACAAACTTTCAGAAGAGACGGTGGAAAAACACATAGCAATGCACGGTCGGAAACACTTTTCTGGAGCGGTAGTGATGACAAAAAACACAAGAGAGGAAGGACACGAACAGGGTGAGAATATAATGTTGCGTGCGTACGGGTTCGTAATGGATCGTATGCACAAATCATTCAAAAGTTAATAAAATCGTCTCTTTTCACTAGGAATAAAACAAAAGGCTGAAATATTTCCTCAGAGATATTCGTACAATATCACAATATTTCAAAAGTTAAACAAAAAATCAGTTCCAAACATAGAAACTAATTCTACCTCACAGCGAATTTGCTACAATCAGTAACAGCATCAAGTGAACAAATGCGGTTTGCTTTAAACAACAACTGAGCCGAGGTGTTTTAATTCGGCTTTTATAAACGTTTTCATTATTCACGAGAACATTCTGGTAAAATCTATTTTCTCGATTTTTCTGTATGGCAACAGCAATTGCGAGATATTCATTTATTAAATATTAAATGCACGCGCTCTTGTATTTTTACTTTTCCGACGTAGCTTTCTCTTCAAATTCGTCTGCGCTGCACGGGAAAATAAAACAATTTTAATTACAAATCTAAAATGATTAGCTAAATAAATAAGAAATTCGTAATAATATGTATATTATGCCTAGTCAGCGGAAACCAAGAAATAAAAACAAAAACAAACGATCGTCATCAAAGAAGGCGTTCGAAATTACGTTAGCAACGTACCTTGAACATGGGATCGGCAGGAGTGGTCCGGTACATTGACTAGCAGAATCGCCAAATCTCTTTCGCATTAACTACTTCTTCTGGGGTACGTCAAGACAATGGTGTACTAAACTTCCGTTAGACGTGTTGAGGAACTTGTTACATCGTGGCTCCTGCCGGCGAAGTCCGGGACATGTCCGGTATTTTCCAGAACATCAGATTTTTCAGGTACCGGAGATGTGAAGCCTCAGGGTCCGGGGTCGTAATTTCGAACACCTTCTTTGATGACTATCGTTGTCTCTTTGTTCTTATTTCTTGATTTCTTCTGTCCTAAGCATAATAAGCATGTTTCCTTACCCTGTTCATGTTCTTCCTTTCTTGCGTTTTGTGTCGTCAGGACAGCGCCAAGAAAGCCTTTTCGACCATGCATTGCTGTATGATTGCCATCGTTTAGATGTATTCTATCTCTCCTGAAAGTTTGTAACCGATTCGCTGGAATACACTGTACTTGTGTGTTTCCTTTTCACGCGGATGCAATATCGATCTACTTCTGCAGTGCATCCTGGGCAACGTTATCAGTGATGGGACAGCTAAAGGATCAATGGGTTCGGATATTTCTTGCAAATGCTTTTGAGCAGGCATCCAGGCTTTGTATTACACAAACCTCTTTTAAGAACCAAATTTCGGGAAAATACAGAGGGTGTTCACACTTTTTTGTTATATAAACAAACCTTAGAACTTTGTTTCCTAATATGTTCAGTCTATAGCCCTTTTCTTGAACTATCATATTACATCTGGATTTCCAAAATTAAAATCCTTTTTTTTAAAACATCAAGGTTGATTTTATTCCGCTCCCCCTTCACAATCCCATCCAATGTTTTGAGATGCCGCTTATAAAGAGGTTATTTTAAAAGTCCAAATGCACAGCAACCCGTAGGAGACACATCAGGGGACTTGGGTGGGATGCATTTAAAGGGAATAGCTTCAAGTTCGGTTTCATCTCTCATTTTTTCAAAAAAACAAAGTAGTAGATTTAGATATATGGCTCGGAGCCTTACCTGATGGAACTTAACACAGTGAAGATTGTTTAGATAAAGAGATGGAATTTCTTCTTTAAAAATAGATGTCAAAACATATATCTGATATTAATCCGAATTAATTTCGACATTTTTCTACTATAAAACCTCTAGAAAAGCTTTCCTCGTTTTCTCTGAATCAACACGTTAAGTGTTTTCTCCTCTTTTTCGGTAGTAAATACATCTGCTTCTATTACAATCAGATAAATACACCCAAGCCTCATCAATTGTTACTGTATATTTCCATTTTTCACCTGCCAAATAATTTTCATACTGCAATTGCGCGTAGTCTTTCTTATGCGAAGAAACATTTTTTGGCGTTAGGCGATGAACATCATGTTTTTCTTGTTTTGATTAGCTTTAAATCACCTGCAATAATTTTGTTCACAGTTCCTACAGAGATATTTAAAGATTTTGCAATAGCTCTTGGGGGTGGGGGGCTGGATTTTCCTTTAAAACATGAGATGAGACTTTGTTTAATAAGAGCCGTACTACCTTTCTCGGGTATGCATTTTTTGCCTTTTTCCCAGTCAGATATAAACTTTGGAGTTTCTTTTCTTTCACATTAATCATGTCATTTATTTTACGTGTAGAAATATTAAAACCATGCTTTTTAAATCTCTTTTTAATAATTGAATAAGAATATTTCTCTTCGGACAGAGCAGAAATATAGCCTTCGATCCATTGTTTATTTTTCAGCGACATTATAAATAAAAGAATATTTTTAATGCTGCAGACGATAAATAAACCTCATTCCAACTGGATTCCAGTCACATTTATATTTTAAAATGAATATTTAAGTTCATGAAGAAAATCAAAGTCTTTACAAAAATGCGACGAGCGTTATGTTAGGTTATTCAATTATGGCAAAGCAGACGAGGACTATCTGCCTAAAGGGAGGGATGCCTTCGTGGAGGACTTTCTAAGGGAAAATGGCTCGTATACACGTCACACATGGGGAAAACCACGAAAACGCCCATGCAGCCAGCCCGTTCGCGGGATTCGAACCTCGGACCGAACTACCAGTGTTCAGCGTCTTTACCGCTCGGCCGCTGGTGGGCCTTGCGCATTTAGAAGCTACCGAACATAATCAATATTTGGTACTTACGTATTAACGCAACCAGGCCAAAATTCGCATAAATCGCTAAATTTGGCGACCCTTCTTATGTCAACCCTACGTGTTATACGTGGTTTTTCGTAAAGAAATTATTTTGCTTACTGCTTAGATTGAATGACCTGAAATACTTTAACTATGGGTATTTGGGATCTGCCTGCGAGTGAAAAAGATGCTGTTGAATTGTTGCAGGGATATGAAATCATACCGAACGAACGTACTTGTAAAAATTCTCATAAAATGAAACTGTATTTTGGAAAGCAAATCTTCTGGAAATGTAACGTCGAAGAGTGCAATCAACACTTGGGTGTAAGAACCGGAAATTGGTTTGAAGGTAGCCGAATTTCATTTGTGACAGCGGTGCGCTTCATTTATTGTTGGTGTAAAGAGTTAACCTCAATTAAATTTAGTGCAGAAGAGATGGGAATTGCTGATGAAACTGTTATAGATTGGAATAATTACATGCAGGAGAGATATGCCCTTGAAATGGATGAAAAAGAAAGAAAGCAAATAGGCGGCGAAGGACTTATTGTGGAAATAGACGAAAGTTTATTTGTAAAAAGAAAAAATAACAATGGGTGTGTACTACCACAGCAATGGGTTTTCGGCCGAATTTGCCGAGAAACGAAAGAGACTTTTTTGTTACTGTACCTAACAGAAGCGCCGTTACCCTCATGGAAAAAATTTGCGAAAATATCAAGAAAGGAAGCATCATTTATTCGCATTGCTGGAAAGGATACAAGACAAGTGAGTTGGAAATGCTGGATTTCTGCGTGGAAGTGTTAATCACAAATATAACTTGTGGATCCCAACACGGGCGTTCACACACAACATGTAGAGCGCATGTGGGGCTCAGCCAAATGGCGCAACAAAAAACAGAGAGGAACAGCCCGTCATCATCTTGACTCACACCTTATCGAATTTATATGGAGCCAAGCTCAAGCTGTTAATGGGGAAGACGGTTTTCAATCAGTGCTAAAAGCAATAGCCAAAAGATTTCCGCCGAAAAAATAATTCTCTAACTTATTCAAATTCGAAACCGGAAGGGTTTAATTGATATTTTATATTTTCAAACAAAATAATATAAAAAACTGTATTAAAAATTATTTGTAATTAATAAATGTACATTTTCTTTCTAGTCATACTTTTTTACTCAAACTAACAAATCGCGCCAACCTGGTTGCGATAATACGTAAGTACCCAATATTTAATATGGCTTCACAAACTTAAAACGTTTCCTTCGAAGTTATCAATTCGACAACAACAAAAATGTCAAACACATTCATTTCTTAAATCAGGGGACTCGGTAACAAAAAATCGATTAAATTGCCGATTTTTCAATTTTTTGCCGGTAAAATACCTTAATACCCTTTCTACACTGAAGCGAAATTTTGAAATGATCTGAAGGTAATAAATTCTATAAAATGCTTTTAAACATTTTGACAGCCCTTTAAATGCCACGCCTCATCAGTTTTTATTTTTTTTAACTTCTTAATTTTTTTCAGTATGTTATTAAAAATCAGTGTAAAGGAAAAGGAGTGTCATTAAATATGACTGCAAGTATCAGGAAACTCTGTTTAAGTTTATAAACTGATTTATTTAAATACAACGTGAAGCTGGGAAAAAAATTTCTTCACCTTTAAAATGGCAAGGTATGTATTTTATGTGTATTATCAGTAAACTTTCTATGTGTATTATCAGTAAATATTTCTATGTGTATTATCAGTAAACTTTGCTATGCTTCTTCAAAAATTGAAATTATTTTTGATACGAGTCGAACAGAAAGAAGTGGTGTAATGAAAGCGATCAAGTTCCTGACTGTAGCATTATTAAAATAGTGGTGGAACAAACATTAAACTCTTTAATTAAAATATATCTAAATTATTTTAAAATGCACTTTATATGCTAGGAGAAATGGCTAAAAGAAGATTGGAAATCACATATGTGGCTTAAATACAATGTTTTATATTTATTAAAATTTCAAATTTTGCTTTTTGAAAAAATGAATGATTCCCTTTTTAAAGGGCGACTCATTAATTCTAAGTGTTTTAGAAAATATATTATAATTGATTCATGTATTGAAATTTTTTTGAACGAGTATTAAAGGACAAAAACAGGTAAAGAACAATTCTGCTTGTATTTTAGGATTTTTTTTTCAATATTTGTAGCCAGATGGGGTTTTAAACATAAGCTTGTAATTTATGTTTATATTAACCAATTAAACATTACTAGGTTTTATTTTATATACATTTGTATTGAAATTCAGTAATAAAATTATTAAGAAATTTGAAATGTTTTAACGACCATTTAGACAGTTTACGTTCTTTAAACTGCTTTTCTCAGTTTTCATTTTTTTCAGTATATTCTTTTACTTAAAGTCTTAAAACTTCTACAGATATAGACTAAATTATTTAATATTTTTACTGCTTATTCAAAATTATATTCTTAATAGAAACAAGGATGCTTTTTGCAAAATAGTGAAAAGAAAAATTATTGGAAGTGAAAACATGATTAAGATTATATTTTTTTTAACGTTTTTGCATAAAAATGTGCTTTTTATCTTTTTTCTTGGAAACTAATTCATTAATCGCAAAATCGATCCTTAAAGTTATTAAGAACACTGTAACATATGCAATAAAAAAATTTGAGGCAAAAACATTCAAAATTGTAAGAGATGGAATTTTTAATTCTTAAATTTTTCTTAAAAAAATTAAATTAAAAATAATTACTAGCAGAAATTTTTTTTTCAGCTCAAAATCATTTTGTCTTGTATAACCACTTAATATTATTCATAGAAAATAGATGAAAATTCTTAAATAAAAAATATCATTCGAAAGGTACCAAGTCCCCTTAAATCACTAATCTAATTACACCTTAACAAGGTTAAGAATTAACTTGACTAACATATTTACTACAGCTGAAAGATAGTTGATGTTTCCCAAATAACGCAACACGCATTTTCTATGAGATGAAAGCGGAAAATGAAGAATGGACAAATATTAGATGTACTTCGGCTGTCTAATTAATCCTTGCAAGTTTCATAAACGTGCGGTATGTTTGATTCAGAATGTAAATTAAACTTCGAACTAAACCCGTAAAGCGTTTGAAACAAATTACGAAACCCCTTTATGCCTTTTGTTATTTGCCTCGAGAACGCACAATCAATAAGTGCAAGAGAAACATCTAAACAAAACACGTAAGACACCATTTCCTTCCCTACAATTTCTTCTTGCGGGAGAGGCAGAAAACCGTTCCAACGGATAAATTATTTATATATTTTTGCTTCTTTTCTCTACGCATGGCTCGACCTGCAGCTGCAGGAAAATAAATGTCCAGATGGACAAATGTTTTATTTTATTTTGTTTTCGTTATCTAAAAATTCTATTTCCAGTGGAAGGGATCGCATTTCGTTCGGTGGGAGGTATTTTGTGCAAAGCAAAGAAAAAATTATAATGAAAAGCAGAGGAAGAAAATACTCTTGAGATTCCGATCGCCTTTTTTGTTCGGTTTTCTCATCCGAAGTTCAGTGCAGCGGAAATGGAGATAAAGGAGATAGGATTCTGCGTTTAGGGGTAGAGTTTGGGAGCTGAGTTGGTTGTTTCCTCTTTTTGTGAACGTTAGCGAAATGTAGTATTTTGAAACGTATTTCGACCAATAGTATCCATATTTTGATAACTGATGTATTTTGTCGCGTAGCCATTTCAGCGTTGCTAAACATTACCATTTTAAAAGTTATATTTTGCTGCGCTTGACGTATGCAACAATTAAGCACATGTCCACTCAATACACATGTTCATTTAATAAACCGTGTACTTTTGGTGTACAATGTGTACATTTGAAAGTAACACTGAACTGACTTGGATGGTCAGTGGCAACCGAATTGGCTGTAAAATTGTTCCGAACAATTGTTGCTTCCCAGCTGAGAACTGAAAGGATTGTATCGAGTCTTTTAAATATCTACTATCACAAAGAATTAAGAAGTAAATTTAAATTTTGATTTTTCATTGCGTAAAAGTCAGATAGTAAGCATTGTGCATTTATTTAATAAAAACATTAGAAATCCCTACAAAAGTTGTCAGATTTCTCTTGTCGAACAACCGAATGAGTGGAAGGCTGCCGAGAGCAGCTGCAGGGTTTATTATGCTGACACATTGTTTTTATATTAATTCGTTTCCGAATTTCCGAACTTTCTAATATTTGTTTGTTGTCCACGGCTCAAATGCAAATTATTTTGAGCTCAAATAGCGAGTAAAATTTGTAGTTTAGAAAGAGTGCTGTGACAACACATAATACAACGTGATAGTTTAAGAAGACTATGGATTCCAGCTAATCGACCTATGAATCGAGTGTTTTTTTGTAATTCTCAAAGTGTAGGACTGAATTCTCTTTATGGGAGCTAAATGGATAAAAGAAAGACGTTTTTGCTATCGTTTTATTGCTTTATTATTACGCATTCGTCGCTGCTTTAAAATCACGTAAATATTTATGTCATTTATGACACGGATACTACGGAAAACATCTCAGCAATTTTTATATCTTGAATGTACACAGTTATTATTATAATATAATAATTAGATACAATAGAATTACATATAAATATTATAAATAACTTTACAGTGTATTTACAGTATTTGGATAAATATTATAATTGAACCTAGAGTATTTGGAATTAGGGGCTAATCTTTGGGAAAATACAATCCATTAGAAATAAAGAAATAAAATCTATTATTTTACTAATGGCATTTGTATTTCATAACTTAAGAGATATTCAATGAAATATTATTTTTAGAGATAAATTTTTCTCAAAATAAATAATTTTTTAAATAATTATTTTTATTCTAAAAATTACCCTCCTGCAATTCTTCGACCTTCGAACTCAAATATTTTCATTCGCAACTTTTCGTAACGGCAACTTCGTTTTCATGAATTAAAGCAGATTCGAGAAGCTATGATTTCGAGAAGTGTCAACTCCATTTCCATATATGTAAAGATGAAATTTATATTTTTTGAAGGTACCTCTAAAAATGGCGCTCAAATGAGAAAGACGTATGAACAAAATTAATTTTAGTTTATGATGAGATATTTTAGTTGCCCAATTCATCAGATGAATGCAATATAACTGGTTTAATAAACACAGATAGTGACAATATTCATCGCTTAATAGAAGGTAAAATATGAAAAGGTTCTGGAATAGGAATGGCATTTCGACAATGATAAGTTCAAATGTAATTTCGGTGTTATAGATTATCAAGTGTTCCTACTAAAAGGATTTTTTTATTTGTTTCAAGGTTATTCGATCCGTTAGGGTGAATAGCTCCGTTTGTAATTCTCGATAAAATGATCATTCAGTAACTCTGGAAATTGCATTCGTCGTGGGATGATCCTGTACTGATTGATAAAAATTGGAGAGGTTTATGTTAGAGAAGTTAAACTTTTGAATTCGATAAATTCCTAAAAAAGTACTGTTACCTGATTATTCCCGATGTGAACTTCACGGAGATTTTGTCATGCGTCTGAAAAATGTTATGCGACAGTTATTTATGGCAAAACTTGTAACAATTCTAACAGTTAAACTCGTACCAATGACACTCCTGTAGCACCATTAAACCCTATCACAATTCCAAGACTAGAATTATGTGCAGCAGTATTATTGGTACGCTTGATTCAGGCTTACAGAGCTGTATTGGCTGTAAATTTTGAATCGTACCACGCGTGCACTTTTGAGCCTTGGATAAATTTGTGTTATTTCTTACACATGCACCGAACAGATTCTTAAAAGCTATCCATTCTGTAACATTACCTCCAAAGTTCGGTAGCGTTAATTTTGGTAATTTAATATTACCATTAACCTGCTATGAAATTACACAATTAAATGTATTTTTACCACTTTGATTTTTTAATATTTTTTCACCTTAAAATTTCCGTAAATAAATTTTATCCGCATACTCAACATTATCTATTTCGTTTTCTAATTCTTTAGTGTCTATAACTAAACCTGTAATTTCAAAATCAGGCTTCCTTAATTCAGTTTCTTTTTTATTTCAAGAATTCAACACATTCTTCTAGTACTATTAAATTAATTTTATCAGCTGTTATAATAACTTCTATTTTCTTAATATAATTAGTAACACTCCTAGACAAAAAAGTTCTTTTTGTTTTAAAAATTATAACATCACTCATAATTGCTGAAACTCATAATTACTTTTATTGAATTGAAACTTAACTAGTTCTCAAATTACTTTACACTAATATTAAGATGAAATCGAAACACTTTTATATTTCATCATAACTATGTTCTTAAAAATCAGGTATACAACAAATTCTTCTTAAACAGAATAGAAGTGTCCACTTACCTTACAAATTGAAGTAATTTTTCACCACCAACATGCTGCGTTTCGAAGAATCAATCACTATCTTCACTGGCCCTCCGTCTATACTTTAACTAAAAAAATGGCCTAAATTTAACATGTTTCACTATGGCTCGTACACAAAAATCACACGACACATGGACTGTATTTCATGTAACATTATTTAGTTACATTAATTCTAAGCGATGCGAAAATGCTATATAAGATAAGCGAGCCATTCTAAATCGCTGTCTTCTTCTTCTTCTTCATGAAGCTTGGCTTCCAAATCGCTATCACAAACACTAATATTCTATCAAGCACTAATCTTGTTGCCACATGTAAAAAGTAATAAAGAGAAACTTACACATATTCTAAAATGATAAATCGTAGATCAATTGTCTTCATCTTCCGGTTGGAGAGGACTGATGATTTAGCTATCAAATAAAAAAGTTAAGCGATTTCATTTTTTATACTGCTCACTATACTCACATGAACAATTACTTTTATTCAGTAATTGTTCATGCGAGTAGAGCGACCAGCGTATAAAATTATTATTATTTACTAGCAGAGTATTATTATATTAAATTTTATCGTCGTATTAAATTTTATCTTGTGCATATTAAATTTTATCGTCTTAAATTTTATCATTTTCTAAATTTCCGAAAACGTTCAAATGTTTAATTTTAAAACTGCAAAAATTAAAATTGTGTAACGTCTAATTTTTATACCATTTTAATTTATAGTTCATTCTTAATCGTATATCCATTCTTAATTTTTTACTCATTCTCTAAAACTATCCCAGATTCTCTATGCTTTTTCATTCTTTTTTGTAAGGTAATAAGAACATTTTAGCATTCGTGAAACTTCTTGTTTTTTGTGATTGTTATGAATTTATGCGTTTTCAATGAACTACTTAAAAACACCCAGAAATAACAAAGAGGTATGGCTAAATTTTTTTAATTAGCATGATATATGTATGTATTTTATTTAAATTCCATATTCACTTTGTTTGGAACATTTTTGATATTTTAGAAGTTAAAATATTTGTTTTTAAATCTGTAAGGATTCAAATTACGTTGTAAAATCCCCCTGGTCCAACTTGTCAGAAACTGGGGTAGTGATTGCGGCTATGTGTAAAGTTACACAGAAACGTAAGAAAGGGTTAGAACCCTTTTTATTTTTATCTTTAAAATGACGAATACTTGTACTTGACGTGCACAAACTGCGCCAACCCGGCGGTAACTAAATCAAAACGTAAACCTAAAAGTAATGATTAGATGAACAAATATCAAACACTATCGACGAGGCTCTGAGATCCTAACTAACCGCGTTTTTAATTATCGCTGATATTCAGAAATACTGATTTAACAGTTGAAATCTAGTACTTCTGCAAAGCTAGCCACAAAGGCCGACACGCACTGATCTAAATTCGACCGAGCAATCTCTCCAGCGTAGCTTCAAAGCAAGACACTCACACTCTGGTTTCCATTCCTATTTTAATTCAACTAGCTTCCGCTAAATTTGAATAAAATGCGTGTGCTACTACAATTTACATACTCTGGCACGGGCATTTCTAGTGGAAAATGAAGGCTAAACAAGAAAGATAACTTAAAATAAATGTTAGTTAAAATAAATATAAACCCTACATTTACTCTTGCCAGAATATTGAACACTTGGAAGCAGGTAGAATGTTGAAAAGTTTCAACATTCTAACCTAAAACTCAAGAGGCCGTTTACATAAAACAAACTTTTGACTAAGAAATATTACAATAATTCTTGTGGTTGCTTACAATTTCTTCGTATTGAATCCTCTCTACTGTCGTTCTTTATCATTCAGTCTTTTCTTCCTTCCAGGATCTGGAAGGAACAAGTATGAGTATATTAAAAATACATTATGATTTACACTTTCTTAATACTCGGTAGCATTTTACTTTTCGATGATTTTTTTCTTATTTAATTCTTTATTTCACATTCATTCTTCATGCAAATTTTAATTTGACTTGCTTTGCCCTGGTTCTCCACTTTATGTATGGTGTCCAACGGGAATATTTCATGTTTTTTGTATTTCAACACTTCCCCTAACCACAATGATTTGTAATGTGGTATCAAATCTTGTTTCTTATCGTTAGAATTCGATAAACCTACTATTGCACACCCTAGTCCATCATACTAATACTAGATGAGCTATGTTTATCATTCTTAATTCAAGTGTGGGTGCAGAACTCTAAAAACCGCATTCATTCTAAACTTCCCCCTCATTCAACTTTTCACATGCAGGCTTTCGCTCCAACGTATGATTTTATCTCCTGTTTAACATTTAGCTTTTAATTCGTTTCTTTTTAGCATTTACTTTTAGCATCCAAAATTTTATGCTTTTAGACTAAATTCTACTTTTACATAGCTTTCAAGTATTTACATATCTTTACAAAATTCTAATACATATGATTTTTACAATTTACAATAAGATAAACAAGAAAACAAATAACATTTTGCTTCGCGCTTCTTCGCCAAGCTGCCCTGAAACTAAATTTTCCATTAATACATAAAATACGAAGATATTTTACATTTGGCCAAATTTGGCTTTAACATAACAGAACCAGTCTTTCGACCAACATGAACTACTTGTTCTTAAACATTACACTTAAAATAAAATCTTGCTTTGCTTGCGCTAAATACAGTAAACAAAACCGAGTCTCAACCGAGACAAATTGACTTCTGTCAACACCTAAAACTTCGTATTTACACATAACAGTTCAGAACAAAAAAATTTATAGAAGGTTTAACTTATCTTTGACTTTTCGATGCTTGGAACTCAGTCATCCTCTTTTCACAGAACTCTGTCCATGTCAAGGAATTCATAGCAGTCAGCCTGCGCCTTTGACTTCTTTGGCTCTCCTCAATAGGCTTTCTTTTCTGGCCTCTTGGGGTGGTAGTTTTCCGGTTCCTGCCTTTTCCTCTTGGCACCTGGATGGCTGTTTTTGGAGACCTCCGGTCTGGTTTCTTGCTTGAATCTTTTCTGCTGGTTGAAATCTTTTCGCTCTTGTTGTCTCTTTTTTCGCAGGATCGGCGGCATTGTTTCTCTTTCGATATCCGGAATTGGACGCTGTTGCGTTGACTCGGCTTTTCTGCTGTGTGATCTTGTTATTGGTTTTTCCTCTTGCTATCTTGCAAGGATTCTTTGCGGGACGTAGTTCTTCGCTTAACCTTTTTCTCTGCTGGAGTCTGGAGGTTTCCAGTCCTTCTTTTCGGGATCCTTGCATAACTTGCAGAAGGGCTCTGTTCTTCGGCGGTTCTCTGCTTCTTGGGTGGCGGAGCAGACAGCCTTGCTTCTGGACCTTCCAATTGTTGGGAACTTGAATCCTGCTATAAACTTTTAAGTACTTCAAAGTCATTCTTCTGATAATACCTTTTCACCTGGTCAGGACTTGCTTTACAGTTTCCCCTCTCTCGTTCTTGAGATATAATATGGCTCCCTTGATTTTCTAAATAACAAATGGACCTTCAAATCTGGGAGCCAGTTTTGCAATAAAATTCTCTGCTGCATTAGATAAATAGAATTTTCTTTTTAAAACTTTGTCTCCCACTTTAAAATCTGCTTTACGGCGTTTTCGGTTATAATAAAGTTGCTGTCTGTTTCTTGCCGTATCTGAATTTTTAACTGCCTCGTGAATAAGTTTTTGCACGTCTTTTTGCCTAAATTCTTGTTCCCTTTGTTGGACAAAGAATAATTTATCTAGTGGTGTTATTAACTTACGCCCTAAAATTAATTCCGCTGGAGTTTTTCCAGTGGTGTCATGACTTGCTGTTCTTAACGCATAAGCTAACTCCTCTATGTAGCCATCCCAGAGTTTGTGATGTGTGCTAACATAACTTCGAATTATTTTTACAATATTTTTATCAACTCTTTCCGCGATGTTTGCCTGTGGTCTGTACAGAACCATCTTGATATGGCGTATGCCAAGTCTAGAGCAAATGTTCTCGAAAATTTGGCTAACGAATTGTTTGCCGTTATCGCTAATGACTATTATCGATGCACCGTGTTTGAAAACGTACCTGTGTAAGAATGCTTCTGCAACTGTTTTGGCTAATGCACGTTTAAGTGCAACAATTTCTGTCCACTTTGAAAATGATCAACAATTACTAAAAGATAACGATTTTTATTTAACTCATTCTGGGGGAAAGGACCAAGGATATCTATGAATAATATTTCATTCGGAAATGTAGCGCGAATGCTATTTAAGTACCCGGCCGGGCTGTAATTAATATCATTAATTAACTGACATTGATTGCAGGACCTGACATACGCAGTTACAATTTTGTATAATTGCGGGAAATATACCGCCTCGCGTACCCTTTTTATAGTTTTTCTGATCCCCAAGTGACCCACTTTTCGAAATAAAGCATTTCTATCTCCAAAGCGAGAGACTGCTGCCGCTCGGAAAAATGAATGCGAAAATTAGTGTCTTCTGAGTTTTTAATTAATATTTCGGCTCATTAAAGTCTTACGAAGATGGGAAAATTGAAATGGCTTTTCACAAATTTTTGGAATCGGGAATAATGTATTTAATGTTTGTCAATGCTATTTTTATTTCATCGTAAAACTTCGAAATTTTTTATTCACAACCTCTAGGACTTGAAAGCGAGCAGTGACAACAACTTTCGAAATAAAGCAAATTTTCATCTCCGGCTTGCGAAACTAATGCCACTCGGAAAAATGTGGGCGAAAATTATAGTTTTTCCGAGTTTTTAACTAATATCTGATTTTAGCTACTTGTTTTGGAAAAAAGTGGTTGTCGGCCTTTTCCAGAACCCAGAAAAGAATGATAGAAACTTTGGTGATAGTAGTGACTGAGTTATTAGCGAACAATCGATTAAATGTACAAAACATTGATCATAATTGATAAGAAATCAACAATGTAAACAAACGAATAAACAAACATTTTTCTTTATATATATAGAAATTTAGTAAAACTTAAAAATGTTTGATTAACAGACTCTACGATTTGAAAGTGATCAGTAGCAACACTTTTCAAAATAAAGCATTTTTATATCCATCGCGCCAAACTGTTGTTACTCGGAGAAATGAGTGCGAAAATGAGCGCTTTCATAGTTTTTAATTGCTATTTCGGCTGATTACAGTCGTACGAAGATGGGAATAGTCGAAATGGCTTCCCGCACATTTTTGGAATCGGGAATAATGTATTTAATGTTTGGCAATGCTATTTTTATTTTATCGTAAAACTTAAAATTTTTTTGTTAACAAACTCTACGATTTGAAAGCGAGCAAACTTTCGAGTAGCAAAAAAGTAGATTTTCATCTTATGCCAGACTGTTGCCACTCGGAAAAATTAGGACGGAAATGATCGCTTTCCCGAGTTTTTGATTATTATCTCTGATTTTAGCTACTTTTTTTTTTGAAAAAAAGTGGACGTCGACCTTTTCCAGGACCCAGAAAAGAATGGTAGAAAGTTTGGTGACGATAGCTATAGTAGTGACTGAAGACAAATCAACAGACGTTCTTCTTTATATCTATATCTATATCTAGATATAGATATATAGATAGATGACACTAAAAGTCTTTCATAGTGTGCTGATGTTGCATGAATTGAAAACATATACGAAACTATTTCTATTCACATCCTATACTCTACGCATTTCTAACTAGCACATTTTAGAGTCATGTGTCATTTTGTACTTGATGTTTTGAATCTTTGGTGTTTTCAATCTTAGATGTTTCGGGAATTAAGGTTATTTTATCAAAAAGGTCATTCACGTTCAAATTCAGCTTTTCTGTTAGCTTCGAATCTTCAACAAACGTAAAATTAGCAAAGCAACAACCTTGTGGTTGGCGTAGATTTAGTCAAGAACTAAATACATTTTCAGGGGAAGCAGGTAAAGTTACATCTTCATCAGAGTCAAATAAATCTGCAAAACTCAGCAACACTGAGTCTTGCAGATTTCTTTGCT
>KK118049.1:75038-88415 GCA_000611955.2 Stegodyphus mimosarum | reverse complement strand
TTTCCCAACACAGGTTGCAAAAAGAATTTAAAACGGATCCAGAACAGATTTTTTTGTGACGTCTGTACGTATGTATGGATCTCGCATAACTCAGAAACGAGTAGCCTCTGAACGTTAAAAATTTTGTATATGGGACTGCTATTATATGTAGTTGTGCACCTTCCGTTTTGGTTGCAGTCGGCAGCACCAAAAGTGTGTGTACATATATATCCACTTTGTTACTCGTCTCCATGAACTAAGTTTGCATTATTTTTATTATGTTGGTAAATTGTGCCTTTCTTGCTTTAAAAATGATTGAATTAATGTTGTTCTTATCTTCCGGTTAAAGTTTTTATGCAATTTTTATAATTTGCATGTAATAGTTGTACAATTTTCAACAATTTAAAAGTTGTTTAAGTGCAGCTAAGCCTAATTTTTTCACCATAGAGGCCATATTTGTTTACATTTAGAAACTTTGCAGAATAGTGGTTTTGTTACTAATCTAGAGAAACTAAGCTTCGCATCAACAAAGATAGCGTCTTCTTTTATTATTGCGAATTAAATCATACTTTAATCCATTCTGAAATTATCATTAACGTTATTAAATTATTCCATATATTGACTTAGCATAGCTTCAACAACAAATTAAGTCAGTTTCTACGCCTTCAGTGTCCTTTTGCCCCTGTAAACTTTCAGTTTTGTGCACGAAATGTTCAATTTTGTGCATAAAAAATCTGCCCATTTGCCCGCTGGCCGAATTCCTTCTTTTTGCGTAGAAACTGTAATTTTAATTGTAAAAATATTTTAATTGTTTTAACTGTATTTGGTGTTTTATATTTTTCTTTATCTTTCAATTTTTAATGAAACTGTTTTGAGTTTTTATGTATTTTTGCCTTGTTGCGAAGGGGAACTGAACCATTTGAATGAGAAATATATCTGTAATGAAATTCGAGGTAATAATATTAAATGAAATGCCGGAAAAATGCGTATAATTTAATATTTCGTACAAGGAAGTCATGTGGTGTCATCAGACTTTGTTTTGAGTTAAAATACAGGTTGATGCGTGAATGGTTTTATTTCAAGGATAATTTCATTTATGCTCTCAGATAATTAACATTTTTCATTTATGAAATAGTAATCAGACTAATAAATTCGGATGTAGTATTTGGGAGAGATAAATTGATCACAAAATTACAATTGTGGTAAGAAATCCTCCGAGGTTTGTTTCAAGAGTTACTTGATTCATTAGCAGAATAAATTATGATTTCATTTTTTATTGTTATTTCCCTTTCTGCACTTCAAAACCAGACACTCCACGCGTAGGAAGACTCTATATGTTTTAAAAAAATGGCGAATCTGGATGGGAATGTCATGATTAAAACGAGCAGCGAATGTAGGAAAATTAATAACGAACTATTAAGGTACAGTTAATAAGCTAAAAAGTAGGCTGTTAAAAATGAGTTACTGTATTTAGTTATTTCTAACTTACGTATACCTTTGTAATGGTATTGCGGGATAGTGGTCTTTCCAACTGTAGAAGAATTAGTGACTGCGAATTGTGTGTACCTCACCATTTGTATACACTGCATATTCTGGCGTATAACGCGCACTTTTAATAGAAAAAATTTGATCGAAATTTACGGGTGCGCATTATACCCCGGATATAAAAATGATATGTTTAAAAATAAGGAAAAGATGAGTATAAAAAAGTGATTTCTACATGTACAGTGCAAAAAAAAAAGAAAAGGCGGACAGTTCTATACCTCCCATTCCTCTGGCCCGATTAACAAAATTCAACTGGCGTTTTTCCTGTCTCGAAAGCGTGATAGATCTAATATACGTATTCTGACACCAAATCGGACTTTTTCTGAAATGGCATGCCAGTTGTTTCCATATTTCGGTTCTACGACTCAAATTATGCCAAACTGCCAAGTTTTGTAAAAATCGACGGAGTAGTTTTAAGAAAATTAGCTCTCAAAAGTTTAGCTGCTCTATGTTAATTGAATTTGGAATATATCTGTTAATGTCTCTTTCTTTATTAAACTTACTTGATTCTTCCTTTCAAATTTCGAAATTTAGGTTTATTCCAATTAAAATTCGCCCTTTTTTATGATTTAGTGTTAAAATTTGAATGTTTAAATATTTTTTATAAATTTTTGGAAAAAAAAATTTGAATTATGACTTATAAAATTTTTAACAGTAGATGTATTTCTAGGCAGACCTGCAAACAATTAATTTTTATTCAAAATTTTCAAAGATATGCATGAATTATGGACGCGTTTTGAAATTTGGCATATAAGCGATAATAACGCCAAATGTGGTTTACACACTTCGTTAAAATTATTTGAAAGTATGAACGATGACTTTTTACCGCTTGCGTACACTGAAAAAAGGGAAAGGAAAATAGGCTGCCATAAATTAAGAAGTTCACCGAGTGAATTATTCTTGGCGTAAACTAAAAAAAAAATACGCCAGGATAAATTTTTGAATTTCTCCGTAAATTTCGCACCAAATTTTACAAATATTTAATATTTACGCATATTTTGAGTCGTAGAATCGAAATATGAAAAAACAAATTGGCATTTCAGAAAAAGTCCGATTTTGTGTCAAAATACCTATATTAAAGCAATGCTATATATAAATCTAATACATATCGTATGTCGCGCTTTCGAGACGTGAAAAGTGCAATTTGAATTTCGTCAATCGGCCCAGGTATAAGACAGAAGTATAGAACTGTCTTTTCTTTTTTTTCTTTTTTCCTCGCAGTGTACCTAACTGCTGTTAACCCTTTATAATTTGCCATATTAATTATTGTGATACTCACGTATAGTACTTTTACCAATATTAAACATTCTTGCTGCAGCACGATTTTCATTTGCTTTCGCAAACTGAATGACTTGGCATTTGAAACCGACACTATGATTGTTTTGTTTGGCAGGAGTATTATTTACTACTAAAAGGAGTACTAGATCAACTGCATTTGAGCTTAAGCAAACGCCATTTACAAAACCGCTCGATGTTCACGTCAAAATTGCTGCTTCAAATTGGGAAAGAGAAAACAGATGACTGCTAATTCCGGGAATTTATTCCTGTCGGAAGGGCATTCTTACTCTAAAAATATCTGACCTTTTTCTCGAAACCTTAGAATAACATTCTTGTGCGCGTCTGCATTGAATACTATCAACCCTTTTTGCAGATTTACTCCCTCAAGCACTTTCACTACATACATATTGTTCCCGTTATCGTTTGTCAATTCAGTATACCATCATGGAAAGCCTACGAAAAATCTTCGATTGAATGACTTCATATGATAACAGAATCAAACATGCATAGCTCAGTTTTCTTCATAAAGAAAAGGTGCGCGTTATACAGCGAAAATACCTAAAAATTAAAAAATGTAGTTTGAAATTACAGGCGTGCGTTATACGCCGGAATATATGGAAACTCAGCGCGCTCAACAGCTCAGTAACATTTTATCTTATTAAATAATTTTTTGTTCTTAAAGGAACTCTATAATTGCGTCTTCAGTATAATTTTATATTTTTTGAAATTCCTTGTCTAATGATCACTTTAGGAGTCTGATACACAGTTTGAAATCTGAAATTTAACACCTATAAAATATGATATTTTTTTCGAAGAAAATAAATGTAGGCGTGCGTATATGTCTTGCGAAACAAAATTATTAATATTTAATGTATATGACTGTTCGAAATGTGCTTTATACCGAGCTGACTTGCTTTTAATGAATCAGGTATTTAAATATTTGCTCCATTGAAATAAATGACTTGCAGCCGATACGTTCAATAACTCTAGAAGATCGGTAAGATAGTGGTAAAATGAAAGCAGTGATTTCGATGAAAAGAGTGTTAATGTAATTAATATCCAATTCAGATTTATCTGTAATTAGATAAAGTATCTTTTTTAGCCGAATGGGGCGTAGCTCAGAACGGCTTAGGCTCCAAACGGCATTTTGGGGCGTTTCACTTTAAACAGCGAATCACTTTCTAAATTGTTGCCACCAAATATTAGAGCCCTGTGTTATATTTTAAGAAATTAAATAATAAAGAATCTGCATGAATGTATGTATGTTTCTCACACTGTGATAAAACGACGATAACTGCACCCATCGAATTTTGAATAACGTAGTACTCCACCCGAATATGGGCACCTGGAAGCCCGAATTTGGAATTTGTTTTATTATCTATTTTATATTTTGTAAAACTGACTAATTATTGATTAACAAACTCAACGATTTCGAAGGGAGCAATGGCAACACTACGAGGAAAAAAAACTTATAGCTCCATCGCGCGAAACTGCGTATTATCGGAAATTCTAAAGGTATACTCATTTTAGAATTATTTCACGATATTGCTCTTCAGCTGAATTTTATGGTTTAAGTGCGAAGAACATGATAATAAATAAAGGTAACACACAAAATATTAAAAAACTCCCCTTTGGACTAATACAAAATCTGAAAGCATTCCGATTTCATTTTTATTTATTTCATTTATTTATTTATTTATTTTTCCTTAATGTTACTTTCCTGTCTTAAACCAAGCTTGAAAAAAATTAAGATTTTAGGTAAGATTTTTCCTTTTAGTTTTTCTGTCACTAGGACAGTCACAGCTGGAAACATAATGTATAATTGTCTCTCCGTGGTTCAAACTCCGGACCAGACCACCATTTCCAAATCGCTGAACACTGGTAGTTCGTTCCAAGTTCGAATACTGGTGCAAGTGTCGGCTTCGTGGTTTTCCCTATGTGTAACATGTATACGAGCCAGTTTCCCTTAGAAATTCCTTAACGAAGGCTTACCTCTCCTTTGGCACATAGCTCTCGTATACTTTGCTATAATTCAATGAACTGAACGAAACCAAACGAACTACAAACATCTCAACTGCTAGCTGGACGTGCTTTCAATTGCAACACGAAAGTACGCGGTAAGCAGGCAGAAAATACCTTAGACGTTTATCCAAGTAACCTTCATTAAATGGTTAAAATATGATCTAATAATTGAAATGGTCTAATAATTAAAAAAAGAGCTTAAAAGTAAAAAAAAAAATCTGAAATTATTCAGGTTTTAAATTATGTTCAAAGAGGCGTTTTTTTAACAATTTGTGTGTTACTTTTATTTATTAAATATTATGTTCTTCGCATTTAAAATTCGGTTCAAGAGCATTATCGCAAAATAATTTTAAATTGAGCATATCTTCAGAATTTCCGATACAGTCTCACGCGCTGGAGATAAAAGTGTTTTTTCTATGCAGCGTTGCCATGGCTCACTTTGAAATCCTTCAGTTTGTTAATCAAACATTCGCTAAAGTTTTACAAAATAGGTAATTGTAATAAAACAAATTCCAAATTTTTCAAATTTGGGCTTCCAGATGCCCATATGCGCAGTAGGATTACGTCATTCAAAATTCAATGGCTCCAGGTAGCGTCGTTTTATCACAATGCGAGAAACATACATAAATTTATGCAGATTCTTTATTATTCAATTTCTTCAAATGTAATACAGGGCGATAATATTTGGTGGCGACAATCTGAAAAGGGAAACGGACATTCAGAGCGATTCGACGCAAAATCGCAAAACGAAAACCTTCAGAGACAAAGCCCCTTTGGACTAAAAATCTAAAATGTGAAATGTATGCAGTTTGTAAAATATAAATATTCTCCACTTAAAATAAAATCTACTACTCGCAACTCATGAAACGGTACCTTTATTGGTAGATAAAAGAAAAATTGAACCCAGAAAGAATTTCAGTTGTGAAAGTTCCGCAGTTTGTCTCTACAGTTTATTTCAGAATGCAAAACTGTATAAAAGGAAAAATATCAAAATATTTTAAACTCATAATACCGTTTAAATAATTAGTAAAAAGTGACACCGAGAAATGTTTTCATGACATATTATTGTAAAATTCCTTCATTATCATTAGATTTAACCTTGGATACAGATGATAATGTGCATAAGAAGCAGAGTTCGAAATTTTGAAACCGTTAATTGGAAAAAAACGTATCTTGTAAACCCATTACACTGATTATATAAAATACGATTAGTTGTAAAATGTCTGTAAATATTCTGCGTTGGAAAGTCTTAACACAATTATTTTAAATGAATATCTGTAGCTAAACATCCAAGGTAAATGATAAAATTTTACGCATACTCAACTGGCAAATACCTACGTGCCCACGTACGTATTTTTTCTTGACGACTGTACGTCAAGAACAAAATCTCCTCCGAATCCATTTTAAATCCATTTCACAATCTTGTTTGGCAAAAGCAATATTTTATTCGATCCTATCGTACAGATGTCACGGAAAAACATCGTTCAAATCGTTTCGAGAAAGGTTGATTTGGACATTTTTGTTGAAATACGATAACCGAAATTTTTCGTGATTAGAATACTTAGTTTAATTCGTATAAGGAACTAAAGCAGCCTGCTTGATGCCGTCCGTGGAATTTTCAAAAATACCATACGATGATCTTATTGCTGTTCAACAAATCGGTTTCTTTGAATTATACCTTCCACACCACACTAGCTTAGCTGGAATCCCCCGCAACTGTGCCATATGATTAGAGCACAGTTCGATCCAATCAACCAATCTCTCTCAAACTCGTTTATCTACTTGTATACATACTCTCAGATCCGACTTCACTGCCCACGTAACTTCATTTTTGCTGTCTTAGTTACTTTTGCATTCGAATTGTTTTCTTAACATAAATTACTCTATCAGCACCTCTCAAGCGCTGTACGTGAGCTACTAATTAACTAATCAATCGTGGCTATTTTAACCCTTTGACCGTGGATACAAAATCTGTAAACAAGTAAACAAGAATCGTAATTATGTATTCCTCTGAAGCGGATCGCATTTGATATCCCGGTTTCTGCCGATGCACTAAAAATGTTTCCCGCGCATAATTCAGGATAGCTGGCAAATGGGTATTCACGAACCCCACGGGTGGAGGGTTAATCATTGCAGATTTAATTATAGAAAGATTGTAAATAAAAATAACATAATTCTGAAAGGTTTCAGAATTTAACAATCACTCAGAAGGGTATGTTTAGGCTTTTTACGCTTTCACTGAGCTTGCAGTCTACCAGTCTGATGTTACTCACTCTTGTTAATCCGCTTTGTTTTGTCTTTTTAGCTTTAGTATTAAGCATCCTTTTCTTCGCACTTACGCCATATGCAATTCAACAGCAAAATTACGAAAATTTTAAAAGCCACATAACTGTGTATGTTTAGAATTCCCGATGCAGCGTTAAGTGTTCGCATACCATTTTTCTGTTTATTTCCCAGATTTTTCTCAATTCATCATATTAATGCTCCGTTTTCTATTAAGATGGCCTTTACAAAATATCTTTGTCTTGTTATCATTAACGTTTTGTGTGCTTATTTGTTAAATATCATGTTCTTAATCCTTACGCCACTTAAAATTCGATTCAACAGCAAAATCTCTAATTATACTCTTTTGCAAAAAATTCGAAGCACCAAGAAGGAGTTTTGCGATAGTGACGAAATTTGGCATGCAACAACATCTTGGTCGACCATTCGAATGATCAAAGTTTCGAGGCAAATGAACAAGAACTGTGATTTCTAAAAGTATAAAACCAGTAACAGAGGCGGAAAATTTTTCTTGTTGCTGCCATTGTAATTCCGTAAAGAAGCAAGTAAAGATGTCGTTACGACGATATCGAAGACCTTACAGACACCTAAACGACTTCAAACGTGGTCGCATTTCAGGGTTACGTGAAGCTGGGTGGTCATACCAAACAACAGGCCGCCACCTGCAGCTACAGAACTGCTGTGGAAAGATATTGGCAGCAATGGTTGCTACAAGGAAATTGCCGACGAAATGAAGGCTCTCGAAGGCCAAGGAGCACAAATACAAGGCAAGATAGGATGATTGGCTCGCCAGGCCAACGGTATCATTGTCGATTATTCAACGCATTACAACCACGTGCATTCAGCTCTCGTACTGCGTTGAATGCCCGTACTCTCGTGCATTCAACGCAGTACAGCCAGGTCAACGCATTCAACGCATCACAGCCACGTCTGTACCTGAAACGCATTACAGCCAAGTCTATACCTCTCGTGGTAACGTCCACCATCTCACGGCGCTTGTCTGAGGCGGAGTTACGCTCTTAGAGGCCTTTAAGACGTTTGCCTTTGACCCAACAATATCGGCGGAGACGTCTGGAGTGCTGTCGCAGCCGATCATCATAGTTGCCATCAGACTGGCATCGTATACTGTTCAGCGATGAATCCCGCTTCACTTTTGGAGCAGATGACCACCTTGTTCGTGTCTGGAGAGGACGGGGCCAGCGGTCCCAATCAGCCTTTGTTTTACGAAGGCACACAGCCATAGCTCCTGGGGTGAGGGTGTAGGGCGTATTTCTTATGATAACAGTCATCTTTAGTCAACCTCCGTACATCTTTAACAGCTCGACGATATGCTGATACCATTCTACGGCCGGTTGCATTACCCTTCATGGCACGTCATCCTGGGCCATTTTCCAATAAGATAATGCCAGGCCACGGCCACCTACCGCTCGCATATCTCTGGACTGGCTCCGTGCGGTTGATACTCTGCATTTGTCAGGAAAGTCACCAGACCTTTCTTCAATCGAGCATGTATGGGACATGGTAGGCCGCCAGATTCGGGCACCACAAAATATCGCAGATCTGGAGCGACAACTGATGAATGTCTGGCATAATGTGTCGTAGGATGACATAAGAAACCTCTACCACTCCTTGCCTCGACGAATTCAAGAATGCATTGCCGCCAGGGGCTGTTCGACCAACTACTAATTTGAACACTCAATGGGTGATTGTGAGCCGTGAACAGGTACTATGACCTTGATTTTTTAATTATTTTAATTTCTGTGTATGAACTATACACATATTCAATTTCATCGAAATCCACTTCCTTCTTGGTGCTTCGATTTTGTTGCAAAAGAGTGTATTTATGAACAGAATGTCTTTAGAATTTCCGATAAAAACTCTCGCGCTGGAGACAAAAACGTTTTATGTCGGACGGTATCGCTGCTGCTCCCTTTGAAATCGTCGAGTTTGTTGATCAAAAACTTGCTAAAGTTTAAAAATATGAAATAGTTAAACAAACTCGAAATTCACAATTCGGGCTTCCGTGTGGCCATGTTCGGGTGGAGGACTACATTATGCAAATTTGGATGTACTATCGTATAGGTACCATCGTTTTTTTCACACAGGGCGTGAAACATGCATAATGTAGATTCTCCTTTATTTAATTTCTTTAAATACAAATACACGGCGATAATATCTGGTGGCAACAATTTGAAAAGTGATAAGCCATTTATAATGATTCATCGCAAAATCCGTTTCAAGACTAATAGCCCATTCGGGACTAACCTCCCTTTAGGGCTAATAATTTCATGGAGAATTATAAGGAAACAGAAGAAACTCTTTGCACTTCCATTTGTTTTCACGAATATTACACGTATTGATGCATCTTCGTGAAATCTGTTTAGCAGAAACTGATGAGATAAGTCTTTTAATAAGAGATTATAATAAGAAGGATAAAACCTATCTGTTTTGGGAAATTAAGCTAAGCTGCAATTCCTTTAGCAGTTTAACTCTTTATTTTAGCTTCAGTAATATCCCTTTTAGTTTCAGATGATGAAAACATTTACTCACATGTACGCAAAACCTTCGTGGGCATTTGGTGAAAGAAATGTATTACAAAATTATCTAAAGAAAATTGGATGAAATAATAAAATTTAATAAGGCATTTAAAAAGTTCAAAATAGTTAACCCTATAAAATGTTAAGGGGGAAATATAGTATAGTTGGCTGTATCAGAATATAAAACTGCGGAGAATTATTCTCCATTATCAAAAGCTTCGAAAGTCTCATAAAATCAAGAGATTTTATGAAACTAGACTGGATTTTGAATTTTCAAGCGAATACAAGCGATTACTTTGAATAGTGGAAATACCTTAAACTTTGCTACTGAGGGCAAGTATACAGGCACATATACCGGATCATCAAAAATTCATACACTTTCAAATTTTCAGATCTGAAAAAGCTCAGATTTTAATGAGCGCCCGAAAGGGTTTTTTAAGGTTTTTCTACGCTCTCGCAGTCTGCTGTTGCATTCACTCCTGCTTAACCCATTCTTTTTTGTCTTTTTAACTTTATTCTTAAGCATCATTTTCTTTGCACTTACGCGATATTCGATTTAACAGCAAAATTACACAAAATTCAAAAGCAGCGTATGTTTAGAATTCCTAATGAAGTGACTAACGAATGAATGAATCACTCCCATTTAAATGACAAATGTTATGCTCTGTTGCCATAAAATTATTCTATTTTTGTTAGTCTTTTTCTCAGTTTATCATATCATTGTACAGTAAGATATGGCTCGCAAAACTTCATCTTTTTGTCTTTTTATTATTAACGTTTTGTGCGTTAAATTTATTAATTAAACACCACTTTCTTCGCACTTACGTTGCATAAAATTCAGTGAAATAGCGATATCACAAAATATTTAAAAACAGCATATATTTAGAATTTCCGATATACAGTGTCGCGTGCTAGAGATAACAATGTTTTAATCCTACAGTGTTAGCACAGCTCGCTTTCGAATTGTTGAGTTTGTTAAAAATTCATTAAAGTTTTACGAAATATGAAATTCGGGCGTTTAACTGCACATGTTCGGATGGATGATTACATTATTCAAAATTTTATGGCCCTAGGTAACGTCGTATTTTCATAGTGGGGGAAACATAGTGTAGATTATTCATTATTTAAACGTAATATAGGGCGATAATATTTCGTGGCAACAATTTAAAAAGGGATTCAGACATTTAAAATGATACGCCGCCAAATCCCGTTTATTGGGTTGCCGCTATTTCGGACTAAAAATTGTTTGAATTTCAAAATGTATATTGATCACAGGGAAATTCACAGAAGGACACTGAAAGTTTTTAATCAGTTGGAATTTCACTCGCTTGTATCTTGTTAGCTTTAAAATCAGTTTGTATAATTTTTAAAATAGATATCAATTTTTTTTGTAGCGGAAGAAATTTTTATGATTGATCTTCGTACTTTCGGAATGTTGGGGAATTCAATAGCGTAAGGATTTCCCGCTTGCTAATCTGATTTCGGGTACACGCCTATATAATAAATTTCATTGCTATTACGAATATCTCACATTCCGTGTTGGTTACTGCAGTATTTTATTTCCTGACATTGTCCATTTTGTTCAAGCTCAGATACGTGGAGAGGCTACCTTATTTCTTAAAGCGTTACCAAACTCGAAAGCTATCCGTGACTGCGTGTCGAAAGAAACATTTCTGGGAATTTTTGCTGACGAGGTATTTGATCAGTTGACTTATTCGTAAAGCTATTGTTTGGCGGAAAACTACGCGAAACACAGCTGCAAGCAAAACATTTTCTATTCAATCGCAAAACGTCCCGCGTGCTTAGCCGGGACAACGGTTCCAGCGGAACTGTTTCACGTAGGAAGACTCTAGTGATAGGAGAAGGAGAAGCTTGTTCTCGGAAAAATTTATTCTAACGTCACACATTGTTAGATGTGATAACGCAATTATTACGAACGATTCCATTTTCTCTAAATAAACTATCCGAGCGAAAAAGAGTGGAATATTCGGGAATGCGTCTTTAACACTTGACCAATTTTTCTATAAGAATGCTTTGCGAAGTTACGCTCAAATATAAAAAATTCGCTCTGACTATGTTTCTCTATCTTGCACTAAACTTGCGGTTTTTAAAGTCAACAGCCTAATTAAAACTAAAATTTCGAGTAGTATATTACTTGTAACAGTAATACGTGTGTCGTCTGTTGAAACAATTTGCCGTTAATATCAGTCATAGAATTTCTACACTTTTTGAAAGTTTGATACATAGTCTCTAATTTTTGTAGTTTGATACCTTTTCTCTAATTGGCCATAATATCAGATACATGTTTCGAAAGTGCAGAAGTTAATCACTTTTGATTACGCAAGAACTTGGGCGGTAACAACTCAAATAATCCTCTTAAACTGGAATCGCGCAATAGAAATGGTTGAAGATATCTTTTTCTGAAAGAATTTCCAGAAACATTTTTGGACCATTCATTGCGTAGGAGAAAAGAAATGCCTTTTCACTGTGCTTCTTTCATTCCAAAACTCGGAGCAAGGATCAATAAACTGGGAATGTTTTCTAATTAAGCTGTGGTACCTCTGTCATTGAAAAATGGAGTAACATGTTCAGACAGGAGAGATCGTACAGAGTTCTGTATTATCCGATATTCTTTTCTTATGGCTCATTAATAAGAGAACGAAAAAATAGATTTCTCTCCCCCCCGTAGCAGTTAAAATTTGGAACGTTGTTGGCTCTGTCATGAGTTGTACTGGGAATTGACTGCAAGAAGAAAAGGATGACGGCGAGATCATTCCCAACGGGAATTTAAAAAAAATTGTGAAATGAAAAACATTTACGTCGTTATGTTTTTATCATTTATAATGGGAGAAAGATTTACATTTTTTTTACTCGCAAAGCTTTTGTGACGCGATTAGATGAATGCATAACTCCCTGAAAAATAAAGTGTTGAGTTCAAAATTCAGTAAATGCTAACAAGATATTCTACAATTTTTGTAAATCTTTGTCTAAAATATGGTTTTCATGTGTATTTTGTATTGTTCGGTATCTGTCTTCATTTGATAATTTAATTTAAAATAATGCATTTTGCGCGGCTATTTTATACCGATTTAGCCCCATTAATGAACAACTGGTTAAGGCCGCTGAATACTTTGATTTCGATTTCAGGGAGAGGGGGTTTTCGTAGCTTTCTCAATTCTAACCGGAATACGAGCCAATTTACTTTAGATAGTCCTCCACAAAGGTATCTCTCTCTCTCTTTAGGCATATAGCCATAGCGTGCTTTCTGATATTTAAATAACTTAACTTACGTTTATTTATTCTATTATTGTGTATTTTGTTATAATTTATTTATTTTTATTGCGTATTTTATATTCATGCGGTCTTTATTTTGAATTTTCAGCCATTTCGTGTATTGGAATATAGCTATTTCATGTATTGCGTTATATACTCTTATTTCTAAGCAATGTCTGAACTATAAAGAAAGAGTTTTGGGTCGAAATCCTTCTGTTATAACGACAGAAATTATGTCAAGTTTGACGATATTGTCGATTTTGCGCCACCTTGACGACATTCTGGAAATTTTCAGAAAGTGCATTCTTGGAGGCAAAAATGATTTTTTTTTTTCGAAATTCCAGAAATGCTTCGATTTCCTTTTGAAAAATCCTGTAAACAGAAGCAGCCGTAAATCAGTTAGTGGATGTAGACTACGGAATTCCAGTGAGTTTACATTATTAAACAGAGAAGTGGAAAA
>KK118049.1:51657-74765 GCA_000611955.2 Stegodyphus mimosarum | reverse complement strand
AATGGTATCTGGCAACGGTAGTTTTGAGAGTCTCTAAAGCCTCCTTTTTACACAAAACTAACAAAACATTCTGGAATAAAAATTTGTTAGAAATAACATTATTTACACGTCCAGTGCAATCAGCACGAGTAGGTAAACACAAGATCAAACTTATTTCTATTGCTGTTGGAAGGAAACCCCACTGTTATGGAATACCCATAGCATACCGCAAAGCAGTAAATGAACAAATACGTGAATTGCTAGAACTAGAATTAATTGAACCTTCCGAATCAGAAATTGCTCATCCTGTAGTTTGTGAGGCCAAAAAGGATGCTACGGCTAAGATGTGTACAGATTTCAGATCTTTGAATGCTGTGACAAAAACTCCAGCATTCCCCATGAAAGACATGAAGGAATTCATTTTTGTGGCAGGGGCAGCTAACTGGCTGACAAGCATTGACCTTCGAAAGGGGTATTGACAAACCCCTAACTGCATTTGCAATATATAAGGGGGTGTATCAGTGGAGAACAAATGCCTTTTGGCTTATCAGGAGCTTCGGGGACATTCCAGAGGGAAATGAATTGCGTTTTCCAGAGTCACAGTGATTATGCTCAGGCATATGTAGATGATGTGGTGATCTTCTCGAAAACAATTGAGGACCACTTGAAACACATTTCTTTGGTTCTGTACACTTTAGAAAAACTAGGATTTTTTGCACGTTTGGACAAATGTGCTTTTGAAGCTAAAGAAATCAAATAGTTGGGACATATAAATTAAGTAAAAATCACAAATATAGCGTTAACTCCCTCAAAAATAAGCCAAACCGTGTAAAATTTAAATATGTTGCCAAGTAAGAATAGCTGAGTAAAACTACAATATAAAAATTAGTGGCGCTGCACTCGGAATACGTCATTTGCGAGGAGCACAAAAGTCCATGTTTGAGAGCAAGTTCACATATTTCACTGTGATAGTGACATCAGAAATCTGAGATAGCTAATTCGTAACAATGACCTCCAGGCATCATTTGCCTGCAGAACTCCGATGGAGAGCCATAGGGAGACTAGAGGCTGGACAAAGTCAAACAGAAGTGACCAGATGGCTAAATGTGAGTCCTTCTGTGGTTCATAGACTTTGGATGGAATTTCAAACCACAGATTCGGCATCTAGGAGGTTCAGCCAACGACGGCCAACTGCTACGACGAGCACCGATGACCGATATTTGATATTTTGTGCATGCAGGAATAGAACCGCTACTCTGACTCTTGTTAGATCCTCTCTTGCTGCAGCCACTGGACAGTAGGTGTCCACGTCAACTGTGCGTAGAAGGCTTCACGAAGGTGGTCTGTATGCAATTCGACCAGCCATTTGCGTGCCGCTCACGTCACATTATATGAGGGACCGTTTTCAGTGGGCACGACAACATGTCCACTGGACGCCTGATCAAAGGAGAGCTGTTATCTTTAAGGATGAGTCCAAGTTTAGTCTAGAAAGCGATAGAAGGCGTTATTTGATATGGAGAGAACCTGGAACCCGTTCTCATCCGTCAAATATCCGTGAAAGGCATGCATACGGAAGAGACAGTGTCTGTGTTTGGGGTGGCATATGTTTGGGTGGACGTACAGGCCTCCATGTCTTTCTAAGGGGAACCGTGAATGCTCAGATTTATAGAGATGACATCCTTGATGCTTATGTGCGCAAATGTGCCGGGCAATAATTTCTAAGTCTCTTAAGAGACTTAGAACTGACTTCCTACTAGTAATGGCTATTACCAATCATGGGAAATTCCCATCTTACTTCAAACGATTTCTTAAAAGAAACGTGCAGTGCGGATGTGGAGCCGCAGTAGAGCCTGCCGATGCTAAGCATCTAATATTTGATTGCCCACTGCTTTCGACAGTCAGGAAGGAACACCTTCCTGACTTTCCCAACAGACTTTAAAAGAAATATCTGTTCTATAATTGTAAATCTGCTAAAGGAATCAAAGTGCTCATGAAGTACGTCTTAGGCAATGAAGATTCCATAATAGTAGGCAGAAATATAACAAGTTCTTATTTACATCTGTATAGCAAATTAATAATTGCAAGTTATGATCAACAAATCATTTGTATAACCTAGGAAAATTGATGTTATAAAGTTCAACTTTCCATCTGCAAAACCAAGACACAATGGAATGTTCTGAAGGCTCAACTTTCCGTATGTACCATCAAAGGAAAGCAATGTAACATGAGTATCTTATATTCATCTGTTATACATAATAGAGCGTGGTCTCTAACTGTACATAATGTAGTATATATCTATTTTCCATTGTATATTGTATATATGTTAATTTGTTTGTATTTACTTTTTAATAATAAAGGAGCAGTGAATCCCTTTGGCGAGGTCAACAAATCTTTCAGACAGGGATGTGTCATGTCCGTCACGCCCTAAGCCACGCGTTGCTAGCGTACGGCCGGTAACATGTTTCGGCATCTTATTCCGCAAGTGTTGTCTAACTTTTAAATTCTCGCAGTGTTCTTAATTGAACGGGGCAGAGTATCCAAATTATTATGCGATTAGGGATGGAAGAGTCCTTACAAAATGGGGCGTGGTTTAAAGGTGTGCGAACCCTGGATTTTTGAAACTAATTTGATACTGATTTAAGGAGGGAATGCTTGATAAGTAAAGTTGTTGTTGATGGATAACGTAGCACCCTGGAACTTCTGAAAATTGTTCAAACGAAATCATAAGATATTCAGTATCAATAATCAGTACAAAAGTATTCAAATGTATCAACTAATTTGGAACAGACGGAGTTTATGATTCATTTTGATTAATGTCATGTATGTCATTATTAAAATGCTATCACTGATTCGTTCACACGCTGCTTCAGGACAGTCTAAAGTGAGGTGTTGTGCGCCTTGGCGGAGATGCCACTCCTCCCAATTCTTTACAAATATTATTTTGATATTGCTCTTTTAAGGAATAACGCGTTAGATTCACTTACTTATGATAGTGATCAGTTTTGTTTTTCGAGTGTCTTTTTTAAATTTAATTACCACCTAATTCATCCTGCTAATCGAATCATTATTTCTTATTGTTTTTATACTATAGATTCTCGTGAATTTGAAATTTTTTCAGATGGGTCGGGACTGGAGGGGAGCGTGGGCTTGGCTTTTGTCGTTTACCATTACGGTACAGAAATTTATCATAAAAAAATTCAACTCGATTTGTATAATTCAGTCTTTCAAGCCGAGCTTGAGGCCCTCTTCTTTGACCTGACAAGTAAATTTCAACAAAAACTCGAGTTTCACCTTTTTTTCAGCCTCGATGTCTTCTTTAAAAGCTTTACCCTCAAGCCAGAATCAAATGATTTTTGATATTAAGCATTTATATTTGGAGTTAATTTCGAATGAATTAAATGAATTAATTTTTGGTTAGCTCACGCATTGTTTATCGGTAATGAAAGGGCTGATGTCCTCGCCAAGAAGGCTGCTGTGGGGAGTGGTTCGGAAACCGTCTATGTCCAGGGATCAAAACGAATGATGGTACGAAATATGTTTAAATATTATCTTCGAAAAGGGAATAATTATCGTTTAATATGGGAAAAGTAATTTACTCATTATAAATTAATAAAATGACCTTAGTAATTTAGACATCATAAAACCTAAGAAATTGTTCCTTTTTAATGATAATGATGTAAACCAGTTTTTACTGATCATGAGCGCTTCCCTGACTACCTCTCCATATTCAGTCTTCAATCTAATAACATGCGTTCTCATTGCTGTGAAACGGGTGACGCACGATACTTCCTTGAGAAATGTACACTTTTATCCGAACTTCGTAAAAAAATACGGATATACGAGTAATGATCTTTTTGTAGAACCAAATATGTTTCAGCAACTTCACAGAGAAATTCTAAAATTTATTAATAGTGAGCGACTGGCGGTTTTTCGGCGTACATGTTTATGGTACTTTTATTCTTTGTGGTGTTTGTGTTCCTTTTGATTTCCGCTTTATTTTTGATTGTGTTCTATGTTCTTTTCATTATTCTGAGTTGGTTTGTTTCTATACCATACTTGTGTTATGTGTATTGTGTTGTCCCTTATTTTTAGTTTGGTCATTTTGTGGAAGTGTATTATTTTTATTTAGTTATTTTAATTTTCTCTATTCTTTCTTAATGTGCCATTGAAGAAGCAGTCTTAAAATATACTTAAGGTGTGTTTCAGTTGTGCTGGCTTTTGTGAAAGGCTGCCTGTAGCTTATGATTTCTTTTAGTTTCTTTAATTCATGTTTTTCGTTACTCGGGCAGGTTCCTGGGTATAGCCCTACCCTGTGTGTAATAGATGAAATCAATTTTAGATATATCTTTTTGTACGCGTAGCATAGTCCAGGTCTCGAGAATTGAAGAAATTCGTAAAATAGATAGCAATTATTTGTAGTAGCAGTTGACTGTAATCGTGAAGCAATTATACGTAATGGTTGAGCATAATCTGACTGGAAATAGGTATAACTTGATATGGTGTGCGGCTGGATCGCTGCTTACAATCATTTGCGGCATCACGTGGACGGAGCCTGATAGTCATTATGATCGTCCTTCGGACGGGTAGACTGGGCTCCGCCTGCTTTTAATACCGACTAGGCTGCTGAATCATTTCACAAATACTGCGGTTAAAAGAGTTTATTTGTAATTTATGATCGTTGCGATCGATGATATTGGTAATTTACATTATTTTTCGAGTATTTAGGAGAATGTCCCTAAAATCTGTGTTATTCTTGAGTTACAAACATTTACCTCAATGTTTAGTATTATCAATTCTCTTAAATTCTCGGTTTCTTACTGCTCATCTGAAGGGCTAATTAGCCAGCCACGAACCTGGAGTTTGTAACAATATGTATAACTAAATACGTGGCGTATGAACAAGTATTTGCCTGATAATAACTTTTGTAATAATAACAATAATGTTAAAAAAACACGGAGAAACAAAGAAAAAGAAAATCTGAAAGTTTTCAGATTTTAACGTCGCACCAGAGGATTTGTTAAGTTTCTTTCATGTTCTCATTGAATTCGCAGTTTATCTATCTGCTCTTGGAATCGCTCCTACTGACCCAACATTTTATATCGTTATAATTGATCATCACTTTCTTCGCATAGACGTCACACAAAATTCAATACCCAAATCTCAGATGTTCCAAAAACAGTTGCCATTAATTCATTAGTACAGTATCATCGAAACTTTCTTTCGCGTCGAATCACTTTTTTTCCGTTTCACTTTTCAGATAATTAGCCGCTGTGCGGACAGCAACCCAAAATAGTTACTATAAAAAAGCATCTATATAATGCTTTTAATAAATCCAACTAGTTTACTTTTGTCACTCCAACTTGTCATTAATAAGAATTATAAAGAACTACTTGTATCGCTTTTAAACCATTTAGGTTTTTAATCAATAACGGGCCGATTAAATTTTTTAAATATTAAATATCTTACGCTTCTTCAAATGGCAGCAAGCTGCCCCGAGGAAGTTAAAAATATTTTCTATCGGATACCTTTAGATTTAAAGTCTTAAATGTTGCCATGATTTTTACATCATTTTACGAAGTAAAGGAAGTATTGTACCGCGAAAAATTTCGCGTATCGTATTTCAACGAAAATACCCTTTTAGACGATTTTTTTCGTGTGGCGTCTGTACGTAAGGTTAGAATAACGGACTCTTCCCCTCCCCCCCAAAAAAGAGGATAGCAAACTGGATTTAAAATGGATTCAGAGGAGAGTTTTTCGTGCCATCTGCACCTACGTACACACTTATGTATGTATCTAGCATAACTCAAAAACGCATAACTGAAATCTATATCTAGCATAATTCAAAATTTTGTATATGCGACAGCTATAACATGTAGTTGTGCACCTCTTTTTTTATTGCAATCGACAGCACCAAACACACACACATATATATATATATATATGTATATACATTTATATATATCGACCCTCTTACTCGACTGGGTGAGATTTGCTTTTATATTCTTACATGGTGATAAACTGCATTTTCTGCTTTAAGAGTCATTGAATGATGATCTTACGTTCTGGTTAAGTCCAAGAAGTTAATATATTAATACACAAAATCCGTTTATGAAGTAATGTCATGAGAATTATGAGTGAGCACTCATGTGCCAACTGGTTAGGTTTTATCGACAATTATTACAACACATTTACGCTCCTTTAATTTTCTGAGAATTTGAATATGAAACTCAGTTTCTCTTAAAAGGTCTTCCACGAAAGCAAACATTCTTAGACATATAGGTTCACTGTGTTTACCATAATTTAATAAGTTCAATCTAAATTTTCTGGGAACTTTAAAAAATGCTTTTGCATAATTTTACGAATTTTATGCATATTTAAGTAATTTTAATTAAAATAAATGCGATATTATAATTTCTTTTACAATGCAACATGAAAATCTGACGAAGCTAAGCTTTGCTTGAAATGTAAGAATACACGGGCAAGTCGATTTAACACTGAGTAAATGGTTATCTCACTAAGTATACGAGATATCGCCAAGCTGGCGACGGTTTCGGTGACAAAAATTAGTCACCGAATTTGGCAAGAAGTCTCCAAACTTGACGATCATTTGGAGACACTTTTCTCTGGTCCATGGATAACTGTAATTGAATAAATGTAATCAATCTGGTATGCAACTGTAACCGTACCGGCCCTTAGATGTAATTTTAACCGTATATGCCTTTTAGTAATTTCCAGAAATGGCATTTACTAGAGATTTCTCGGCGGCCGGGTAAAAACTGTATAAGACTCGATAGAGCATCTGCTTTAAGTTGTTAGTTCAGAGCTTAAATCCTAGTATTGAGATATCTGTGGGAGCTTCGACGTTTAGAGGTGTTTTGCATTGTATTGTGTTTAATGGTCTTAATAGTTTGAAGTGTAACTACTGATGGTACTCTGTGATACTGAGAAAAGTGGTACGAGTATTTTCGTGGAAAGTTCGAGAACTTTAAAGTGTTTCTTTTGGTAAAAAACATTTTCCAGCTGTAATCGGCTCTGTATGCATTCAGCCCATTCTGAACCCGTACACACGCAACAATTTTATGGTAGGACTTAATTTGGAATCTATGGCAGATAACCAATTTACAGAAAGGCTTCTTAGCATAGATTTCTCAGAAGAAGGACACTCCAGTGTTCATAAATGAGGTCAAGAATAAATTTAAGCGCCGCTTTTTGCTTCATAATTCGCATATTTTCGTAAGAAACGGTTCGGTATAAACACAAAGGAGAGCTATGATCGGATCCCTTTCCGTTTAATAAATCGGAACACCTTTACTGATTTAATGTAATCACATTTCGAGATTTTTACTTCCTTGTACAAAATAAAGGAAGTATTGTAATTGCAAAAAATTTCGGGTATCGTATTTCAACTAAAATATCCATTTCAACTGCTCTCGAAATCATTTTAACGATGTTTTTGCGTAGTATCTGTACGCACGGACAGAATAAAGGACTACTTTGCGAAAAAGGATTGCAACTGAATCTAAAATGAATTCAGAAAAGATTTTCTTCTTGGCGGCCGTACGTACGTATGCATGTATCTCGCATAACTTACGAACGAGTGGTTATAGAACGTTGAAATTTTGTATATGGATCTGCTATAACATGTAGTTCTGCATCTCTCTTTTCCTTCGAAATTGGCTGCGTCACTCATATATAAGTATAAAATATACTCATTCTGTTACCCGGCTAGGTGAGCTTACTTTTTTACTCCCTGTACGAAGTAAAGGAAGTATTGTAATCGCGAAAATTTTCGGGTGTCGCATTTCAACTATTTTGATCGCTATCGAATGCAATTTAACGATGTTTTTGCGTGACATATGTAATAAAGGACACTTTTTCCCAAAATAGTTTGCATAAAGGATTTAAAATGGATTCAGAAGAGATTTTTCGTGACGTCTGTACGTACGTACGTATGTATCTCGCATAACTCAAACACGATTAGCCTGCGAACTTTAAAATTTTGTATGTAGGACTGCTATAACATGTAGTTATGCACCTCCCTTTTTGGTTGCAATCCACCGCACCAAAAATATATGCTAAAGACGTAAAGTAAGAAATTTAGAACTAATTATTCACGAAGACAAAAATTGAAATTCATAACTAATAAATTTCAAATAATCCATTAAATGTTAAGAATTTGAAAAATGTAAAACCAAAACGTTTCAAACAAGCAATACGCCTATTCAAAAAATTAATGAAATTTAAAGAAAAAGGAACAAAACTGAAGAGGCATTCAATCGACGTCAATGCCACTACTCTTTATAACATTTAATGGATTATTTCACATTTATTAATTATAAATTTAAATTTTTGCCTTTGTGAAAAATTAGTTCCAAATTTCTTACTTTATGTCTTTAGTGATTATTTTTCAGCAGCTTAATCCGCGAAAATACTAGGCATGCCTATATTTTGTTTTTTTAAAAAAGTGTTTTGTAGTTATATATCCCCCTCTGTTACTCGACTTCAAGAGCTCAATTTTTTACTTCTTATATGTTGGTAAATTGTGCATTCGTTGCTTTTAAAATGACAGAATTACTTTGTTCATATCTTTCGGTCAAGGTTTTTATGCCTTTAGTTAATCTGGATGCAATTGTTGTAAAATTATCAACAATTTAAAAGACGTTTAAGTGAAGACTAAGCCTAATTTTTTACCATAGTAGCCATATTTGTTTACATTTGAAACCTAGCAGAATAGTGAATTAAGTCAGTTTGTGCACCTTCAATGTCTTTTTGCCGAGTGAGATTAAAAGTAAACTTTCAGCTTTGTGCACCGAAAAATCCGCTTAGTTGGGAAGTGTTATATCACATTCCCCACATAGCCTCGATCTTGCGTCATCGGATTGTCATTTTATTTCGAAGTTTACAAAGCTTTTAAACAATGAAAATTTCAGCAATAACGATGACTTCGAATCGCACTTGGTTGAGTTTTGTCTGATAACGACCAGATTTCTACAAGTGCTGAATCAAGAAGTTACTAGAAAACTGACAAAAGGTGTTCGAAGAGAATGGAAAATATTTGCTTGGTTAAAATTCTACTTTTGCGCAGGATTTATTTTTTAGTGTAAAATAAAATTTAAATACTTTCTTCCCAACCCTATATATACATCACTGAAAAAAGCGATATCATTCTCGAAAACAGAAGAATTCTCTTGTTCTTGTAACGTTCTCTTTAAGCATGTTTTCTAATTTCAAAGAGATTTACCAGTTTTTAATTTATGAGGAATAAGTAATGATCATATGTGTTGGTAATTATCCAGAATGACTCACGTTTAAGCAAAAATCAGAATCCAACTTCAGTCTAACTGCAGAGTGTGTGCATGTGAGTTACGATTATGCAAAAATCGCTCTCAGAATTAATCGGTAAAATATTACCTGTTATGAATTCCATTAAAAAGCAATGAAACTAACTAATGAAGATAAATATTATTGATACCTCTCATAATGTATGCTTAAAATTTTTGCTTACACAGAGGTTGTTCGCACATTTTTAGACGATTTTCGTTACATTTTCAGAAATATTTTATCTCAAATATTTGTGTGTTAGATGTTCTATTTGATAAACTTTATTATTCACTATCTTTCTACACCGTCATATCCAAGACTTTCTTTAGTAGCGAACGAAGTATTTTTTACCATTCCTATTGAACAGTGTTCCAAAATCCAAGAAGTGTTGTAGGTCAGCGATTGAACAATCCACTTTTTAAAGCCCAAAAGTTAAAATTCCATGAGATAATAATCAGTTGATTTAGTAAAGATATGAGTGAAGGGTGAAACTTGATACGCGTTACTAGTTTCATTCCTCTCCAGAAAATGAACAGTGGATTTTGACGTGCTGCTGCTTGCTTTGTCTTGATGCAGGATTGATGGCGCTGTGGGTAAAAAGGAGATACTTTATATTTGAAAACTGGCTATAAAACATGTTCCTCATAATATGTGGAATTGATCTTAACTTCTCTGTCCACTCTGGAATTCAGTTCTTTTCCTTGGATATGTGTTTGGAACAATTTTTCACCTCAAAGCAAAACTTTGAAGTTCTTTCTTTTCTTGCTGACAGTATTACCTGTCGTAGTTTTATATCAAAAATCCATGGCTTTCACAGCATTTTTAATAACTAGATACGAATAATTTTCTTCGGAAAGACCACAAACATAGCCTTCTATCTATTGCTTCTTTAAAAGCGCTATTTTTAATGAAAACAAAACAATTAAGTAGCAGACGATAATGTATACTTTCGAAAATATAGTTTCGGTTTAAAAAAATATTTCCCAGAAGATGATTTTTTAATAGCGAAGCAAAATTGTCTAAAAATGTGCTAACAGCCTCTGTAAACTTTATAAATAGTAATAATCTGCGTAATCGGTAAATCCGCTTCAGTTTGGGATCGCAACGATTACCTCCGATTCTTAGCTTTAAATATATTAAATATACTTCACGTTTCTAGCTTTTTAATTACTGTTGTTTGGCTTTGAATTCAAACTTTAATCTGATGACTGAACGATTTCAAAGGGAGAGATCATGGCAGTCAACATTTCGTAATCTCATCACGTGCTAAAACTATTTACTTAAAATCCTAAATCCATTCAGGATACAATTCTCACAACTGTTTAAACATTAAAATTCTTCCACTCTCGACGTTTCAGTGCGCTTAAAGCGGCATTCTGCTGTCCCTGAATCCCCCTGACACCCTCTACCTACCCTCTCACACACTTATTTCACCGACCAACCCTCGTCCCTCCCTTGAGCAAAGCAAACTTTGCCAGGAAGTAAACTGCGTCCGTGGGTGGAACTCCAAATGTTCGAATGTCCTTAAATTTCGCAGCATCGCTGTATGAATGAGGCACGGAACTTAATTTTCGCAATTTGCATATAGGATTCTCTTTCGCAGACGAGAATTTAGAATACGCAATTAAAATTTCGAGTCAGAACGCTTCCTTTGGTTTATAGCCGTGTAATCCTCGCACACGATAACTTAAGTAAATGGAATGCTCGCACGAGAGATGGAAGGGGTTAAGCTGAATCCAGCGATTAAGAGCTATCAGTCACGGTGGGATTACTGCACGGGAAGGATGAAAAACAATGTGGCAAATGCGGGTATCTGTAAAGACTCGAGCTTGATTAAAATGAGTTGCAGTATATTCAGATTTTTAAACTCGGTTTTTTTTTTTTTTTTTTTTTTTTTTTTTTTTTTTTTTTTTTTTTTTTTTGTTTTTTTTTTTTTTTTTTTTTTTTGCTTAGCATTATTCATTTTTTAACTCGGTGTTAAATCTTTATGTATATATAATTCTATTGACCAGTACTGTGATTCACACAACCTTACATTCTTTGTCATATATTTATCCGAACAACAATAAAACCAACAAATATTTAGTAAATGTAAAATGTAATGGTTTTTTACGAAATCGGTTATTTTTATAATAATTGCCATACTAGAACAAAGAGATCGCCAAATGACATAGATATGTCTCCAAATAAGGGGTTAAGTCGCAATGCGTGTTGATTTTGATTCAAGGCAACAATAGTCTTAAAACCGCATCTCGGAAAAGATAGTATAAATCTGTTCTAAACTTGCCAAGATTTTACGAAATGATAAAAAAGATACAGAACTAAAAACGCCTTCAGCTAACATGAATTGTGTGGAATTTAAAGCTTGGAAGGATTATATAAGATGCAGCCTGAAAATTCACCGAATTTTCTGTTCCTAAACTATCTACTTTTGAGCCTTAAGCGCCACAAAGGCTTTAATATAGCAACATTTAGCACTAAAGATTCTCAAATAAAGATGAATTACGCCAGACAAAATGAGAGACTGCCGATTTCTGCTACAGAAATCTAAATAAAATCTGTTCTTTTTAGAATAGTAAACATCTGATGTGTACACCACATGACTTCCTTTCACAGAATATTAAATATACGCATTTTTTGCTGCATCTCATCTAAACTAATTTCTTCGAATATTATTCCAGATATATTTCTCGTACAATTAATTCTTTCTCACTTCGCGGCAAAAATATATGAAACCTCAAATACATTTATTAAAAATTGAAAAATATAGAAAAGTATAAAATATAAATACAGTTAAAACAATTAAAAAACAAGTTTTGCAATTAAAATTAGTGTTTTTAGGCAAAAGCAAGCAGTTTGGACAGCGGGCAACAAGGCAGATTTTTCGGTGCACAAAACTAAAAGTTTACTTTTAGTCCCAATCGCCAAAAGGACACTGAAGATGCAGAAGCCGACTGAATTCACTGTTTTGCTAAATTTCAAATGTAAACAAATATGGCTGCTAGGGTAAACAAAATTAGGCTTAACCGCACTTAAACAACTTTTAAATTGTTGATAATTCCACAAATATTGCACGCAAATTAACTAAAGGCATAAAAATCTTAATCGAAAGGTAAAAACAATATAATTAAATCATTTCTAAAGCAAAAAAATGCCAAATTTGCCAACATTTAAGAATAAAAAAAACTGAGCTCACTGAGGCGAGTAACAGATTGGATATATATATATATATATATATATCCTTTTAGTGCTGCCTACTGCAACCAAAATAGGAGATGCACAACTGCATGTTATAGCAGCCCTATATACAAAATTTCAACGTTCTGAGGCTACTCGGTTTTGAGTTGATTGCATCTCGAATGATGTTACGAAAAAAATTCTTCTGAAATCCATTTCAAATGCTTTTTGCAACCCATTTTAGGAAAAAGAGTCCTTTATTCTGTCCTCACATACAGATGTGACGCAAAAACACTGTTAAATTGCATTCTATAGCGGTCAAAATGGCTATTTTCGTTGAAATATGATAGCGGAAAATTTTCGGGATTGCAATACAGTCGAGTCCTGATAATCGGACCACATCGGGAAGCGATCGTTTTGTTCCTAATTACCCGCTGGTCCGATTACACGAACATGTCCTATGCTGTAAGACGGACGTGTAGCAAACAGGAAATGCGCATGTAAATCATGTACTAAAATGTAATTATGACCCTTGTATGGCGAACATACATATACAAACAAGAACTACAGTCGAACTTTTTTCATTGAGAAAATTAATTTAGAAACAAATTCCAAGAAACGATCTCCACGATACTCAGCATGCGAAGCACAATAAAAACAAGTTTACCAAGTTCCAGTCAACATTTGAAGAACTTATCCAGTGTGATCTGACGCGTTCTCTTGCCGGATTGCACGTGAACAAAATCGCCACAAACATCTAATGCAGCAATGGGGTTGCCTTCATTTCCCTCCTGCATGAAATACCGAAGCAAAGTTTCAATGCATTTCCTCGCATCCTGTGTTTTCAACTGCACTAACTTATTAGTTGTATCATCATCATCATCATCACTTTGTTGGTCTTCCGATGCTGTCGTGTGTTAGAAAAACAAGTTGCAGAAACAACTCGAGCAACGATTGCAGCGTCGTAATCTTCATTTTCATCGTAGCATTGAAGCTCATTGTCGATGGATAAAAATTCTTCTCAATTTTGTACCTATTGAAGTTCCACATGTCCGTCATCATTTTCACTTTCAAAGAGCATGCCCACATCCATCGCTAAAACGAAGTGTTTAAAGCCACAGTGAGAAAAACAGTTCTGAATTATCTCATTGCTCCCTTTTCGGCAGCTGCCGGGCACAAAAGTAACTGCTTGTAAGATGTTGACCTCTGCACTGACTTCGATGGCTTTTGACGATGAGGTCAGCAAAATTTCTTCAATTGCTTCAAGGATGTAATTAACCAACCTTGCACAATAAAGGGTCTTCAAATTTTTGATGAGGCCCATGTCCATTGGCTGGACCAAAGCTGTGGTCGTGGGAGGTAGAAATTCCAGTTGCATGTTCTTCAAGCAATATAAATGAGGATGTGCTGCACAATTGTCAAGAAGAAGCACTTTTCTCGACTGGCGTTGCAGCTCTCTCTCTCAATCCTTCAGCCATTCTTTAAAAAGTTCAGAGGTCATCCACACATTTCTGTTCGCAAGATACACAACTGGTAAACTCTCCATCCTAAGTCCCTTAAAGCAGCGAGGCTTAGTGCTTTTTCCTATAACCAACAGCTTCCTCTTCTCCGTTCCTGACATGTTTGAGCAGCGCAAGACACTTAAGCGATCCATCGCTTTTTTGAAGCCAGAGAGTGCAACATGTTTGTAACTTAACGAGCCGTCCGGTGTAGCACGATAATACAGCCCAGTTTCATCAGCATTGTAGATGTCATCTGCTGAAAAATTTTCAAGAAGCTCGAGCAGTTTCGTTGATTTTCATTCTTCAGCACCTGCACTATCAGCGCTTTCTTGAATTTTATGTTATGTTTAGATTTCCATCGAGACAACCAACCGTCCGTAGCTGTAAAGTCATCCTGGCCCAGCATTTTAGCGAGTTTTTCTGCTTTGCATTTTAGCATTGGGCCGCTTAGTCGCACAGCTGGTCTAGTAACAATGGCAAACCATTCATTAAGGGCCTCATCGCCGTCTGCATCTTTGCATTCACGCTTCCGTTTTATGGAAGTTCCTCCTCGTCCTTCACATTATGCCCATTCTTCTCGCAGCTCATTCTCTTGTTTTATCAAGCGTGAAATTGTAGTCTTTGCCAAATCCGGTAATTTCCACCAACCGACGCTGACTAGTGTTTCGTGCTGTTGCTTGAGCTTATCCAGAAAACCAATTTTTCAGCTAACGTCAATTCCTATCGCGGCATTTTAGTAGGGGACACAAGACACGCACACAGTTCACTGATTAAAGTAGTCTGAAGAAACCTTGGTGTTCGGGGTCAAGATATTGAGGCCAAGAAGGATTTAAATGCTCACCATTCAAAGCTTTGGCACTAAAATCATCCCAAAAGGGTCATGAAATAATAGCTTTCTCGTGTAAACGTTAATCATGATTGACAGGCGGGAATTGCTTTCAGGTGAAGCCGGACACTCCATTGTTCATTTCTTAGAAAATCGGAGACGCAGTGGGACCAATAACTTCGCTGGCGGCTCTAAGAAGAGTCAAAGAAAATGGTGCGCGTGTTCACCTCTCCCTGGTTTTGCTCTTGTCATGCACTTTAAGGAATTCCTGACCTTTGATAAAGCATTCTCCTGGTGAGTGCAGCTACAGATCCTCCCATATGCCGCGGACCACCTGTACATCTGCTGTACACGGCCGACTTGTGGCTTCAGTTTCTTATTCGCTTTCACGTTTTTGGTCCGATTAAACGGAATTTTGGTCCAAATAAGCAGATAATATTAGGCATAGGATTTGTTTCGGTTGTACATTTCATACTGTTCATAGGACTTGCTTCGGTTCTTTAGGATTCGGTCCGAAAAAGCGGCTGGTGGGATTATCCGATGGTCCAATTAACCGGATTCGACTGTACTTCCTTTACGTCGTACAAGGAAGTAATAAACTGAAATTAAACATCGTTGCCACTCACAGATAAAGATCTCTATAATATCATAAATTATATTGATAAAATATCGTTTTTATTTACGTAAAGATAACGTGCTTATGAATTAAACGCTTCACAAGCAGACGATGACGCAAACGATGTAATGGATGTTGATGAAAAACCCTCAACAGAATCATGATATATCTGCCTTTCTGAAAAAGAATCCAAGCACGCCATGTGATCAACTCTTTGAAGAAGATAATTATAAAATCGGTGAATTTCCGACAATTGCTAAAGATGAGGAATGTCCTTAGTGGTACAGCATCGATCAAATTATTTTCAGAAACTTTATGAACAGTACAAAAAATGAACTTCAGAATTAGAATTCCAGACTACCAACTGTTAATGGTTTTTCCTCATTAAAATGCTGGGAAAGTAAATATTTATATGTGTCTTCACCTTTTTATATTAAGTTAATTAAATTCCATAACTGTTTTGATGGATATTTTCCTGGTCACTTAATGTTATCATTTCGTTAATGATATCAAATTCTTCATATACAAACGTGATGACAGTACGCTACACTTACTGTAGCAGAATTAAACATTCTACTGAGCTTACAAACTTGTACAAAATCTGCCGGTCGACCGCTCTTAAGTGCTTATTACAATAGAATCTGGAGCAAAAGCTGAACATGCAGAATGCAAAAAGTACAGAGGTGACAAACTTTCAGGAGAGGTAAAGCACACCTAGACGATGGGAAATCGCAGAGCAATGCATAGCTTTCGGAAATGCTTTCCTGGCGCGGTAGTGACGACACAAAAATTAAGAAGAAAGGACACGAACGGGTTGAGAAAATATGTTTATTATTTGGAGTGCAGTAAAAACAAAAAAAACATAATGAGACAATTATCGTCATTAAAAAAGGCGTTCAAAACTACAATCCAGACCGTAATAAATGAACCGCGCGTCATGCATTTTCCTTGCGATTTTCCATTCGTGATGCAGATCTTCTATGCGTCGGAGAAGTGAGGCCTGCATTACGGCCCGGGATCATAATTTCGAACACGTTCTTTAATGATTATCGTTATTTTTTTTGTTCTTATTTGTTGGTTTCTGCTGTACTAAACATAATTAAACACATTTTGTCTAACTGTTTGTGTCCTTCCTCTTTTGAGTATTGTGACATCACTACCGCGCCAAGGAAAGAGTTTCCGACCATGCATTGATACGTGATTTCCCATCGTCTAGGTGCACTCTATCTCTCCTGAAAGTTTGTCACTCCTGAAAGTTTGTCATGTACTGATACAGCCTGTATACAATTCATTGATGATTTTTTTCCTCATTTCTAAGAGAATTTATGTGTGGGGAGTTCCTTTAGAGGCGAATAACTCAGATTGTCTCGTAAACAAAGGAAACAAGGAAATGAATTGGCGTCGTTTTGACCGCAGTATGACCGCATGACTCCTGTTTGTACTTGCCTGCCACATCACTTTGATCAACTCCACAAGCGATAAATAAAAAATCGATCAAATCATCGATAAAGCGATGAATCAAGTCCGTTTAATAATTCAAATTTTGAATTTCGAAAAACATGTCATGAATCAGGATGAAATGCGTCAATCTAAACCACAGAGACTGCAGCAAGCTTACATTTGCATTCTTCTAAATGATGATTTGAAGAGCATGATAAAGGATTTCAACATCTTCCGCATTCTGTACATTCCTTGATTTTAGCATCACTAAACATACCCGAGGTATGCTATGAAACAGAAATGGATAACCTTTTCCTATTTTGAAGTGAACATTTGCCACAGAATATACTTCCAAATGAGGACCGTTTAAGAAACTTATTTCACTCTACATTATTGATTTCAAACTGACGGTCCACATGCCAGATGAGGTCACCGAAACAATTTCATGCGGCCCGCGAATAAATTAGCATGGTTATGGCATTACTTATTAGGGTAAAAATTTAAAGAAAAATTTAACATTTAACTTTCTTTTCACAGCCAATAAAAAATCAACGTGAGTAATGCCCCAGAAAATCTACAATGGAAGCTAATTAATTGACACTGTAATTATAAGTCTTATTTAATGATCTGAAGTTACAAATTTGATTACACTTTTTACTTCCTTATACGAAGTAAAGAAAATATTGCAATCGCGAAAAAACTTCGGGTATCATATTGTTGCGTGCGTACGAGTTCGTAAAAGATTGAATGCACAAAATCTGATGAAAAGTTAATCAAGTTTATTCACGATGAATTTTTTTCTCACAGATGTTCGTGCAATATCGTAATATCACACAGTAGTTATATTTTCGACTACTAAAATGTTAAATATAACACAATTCAAAGCGCAGAGAAAGCTAATCCGATCTCAAAATTACAGCAGCGAAGTAAACAACAACAGTTCACTTAAAACAACTGAACTGAGATGTTTTCCTCAGGTTTTTATAAGCCTTTTAATCATGCACGAGAACATTCTAGTGATTTTTATTTTCTCCAGGTTTCTGGAAAGCAAAAAGACTACAGTTACGAGATATCAATTTATTAAATGCTAAATGCATGCGCTCTTGTATTTTTACTTTTCCGGCGCAGCTTTCTCTTAAAATTCGTCACGCGCTGCATTGCACGGGAAAATAAAACAATTTTCATTACAATTCTACCAAAAATAGCTAACTAAATACAAAATCCGTAACAATATTTCAGCGGAAATACCATTTTGATCGTTCTCGGATCCAATTGCACGAATATTTTTAAGTGATGTCTGTACATACGGAGAGAATAATATTCCTATTTTTTCAAAAGGGATTATAAAATTTTTTCTAAAGGAACTTTTTTCCTCACGTCTGGACGTACGTACGTATGTATGTACCTGGCATAATTAAAAATATTTAGCCGTAGAACTTTGAAATTTTGTACATGGGCCTGCATCTAGTTGGGCACATCTCTTTATATATACATATATAATATACAGTACAAAATCCCAAAATCCCAGATACGGACGTCCAATATCCAGAATGATCTGAAATCCGGGCCACAAATTTTTTTTTGTATGCTTTACGCATGCGCATTTGATTTTTTCCTCCCATAATAAAACGTGTGGAGAGTCCATTTAGACTTTAAACAAAATACCTCATTATTGAAGAAACAATCATTTTAGCATAAATTTGTGAGATCAATAATTTGGTTCCGTAGCTGCATATCTCCTTGGCATATATCTCAAACCGAAACATTCTGCATAGGAACATCGTTGATTTTACACCTACTAATATTTTATATCCCTGACGCCAATCAGCGGAATTATTATTTATAATATTTTGCTTTTATCACCGCAAGCTTGTCAACACATGACAAGTTGAGACTCATGCAGCGATGTCTAAAATTTTTATATTATTAATTAAATAACAAAGAGTATGGCAAACTTTTATGCTGACATTACGCTTGCCCATGTTTATGGATTTACGTTAAATGTGCTAAGAAATGTTGACGAGGAAACATTTAAAAAAAATTTCTTTTCGTACGCTAAAAACTGCTTCTGTTAATGAAGCTCATAGACAAAAAGATTACATTTATTGCTATTTGAATTAAAAATAACTGATATGTTATTCACATAAACCCAGACCCGGCGTCAGAGCTCGTATGGCCGCACAGGGCGGTAAAATTTAGGGAAGAAAAATTTTTGGAATTTAGAGAGTGGCAAATTTAAGAGATGACAAAATCTTTATAATTTAGGGAAGACACTGGGATCCTGAGTTTAGGGGCCAAACATTTAGAACTTAGCAGTGGCATAGCTGGGTTTCCGGCGTCCGGGAAGTATATAAGCATTCTGTACCGCGCCACGAGCATAAGGAAAAATCCGTGCTTACGATTGAATATACTTTCAGATGACATCATTTCCTTTTGGCGTCATGACGTTTAGGTGGGTTTCTTGCAGTATTGTTTTTGTTGAATAACGCGCATCAGAGACACGGAAGCGTGAAAATGATCGTTTGTTTTCTTCGAAATGAAAAAAATTTAGCTGCAGAGTTTCCTGTTTCATGGAATAATAAAATTATAAAATCATTCGAAGATGCTATTAATATTAGAAGCAATCTTAAGCTTTTAGATTATACAATTAGCTGTATGAATTTAGTGCAAAAACCAAAACACGACTATCTCGATCCAAACTGTAGAGGCATTGTGTGCTAGTTAGTGTATTGTTATTATTGCATTCTGCTTCTTTCACATTGCAGAAAATATTTCCTTTGCAAATATTACGATATTTCGATGTTAATATCCCTGTCATTTTAATGTATCTGTTGCCTTAAAAGAACGAAAAAAGTGCATTCAATACTGTCGCTGAATTCAATACACGTGTATAAGAAAAGGAGCTTTCTTCTCTTACAAAGACTATTTTTATGCAAAGGTACAAAAGATGTTACACATTAAAAAATAGGCAATATTCATAAAATAATATTATTCAACTTAAAATACGTATCTATGAATTTAATCTCTTGTTTCGCAGATTGCATCAGCATATAATGGATATGCAATGATTAATTAATTAAAAATCGCAACACCGTTTAATATGAAGGGTTTCTAACTAAGAATACATTTCTTAAAAATCTCTGCACATAATACACCTTTACAGATTTAGCAGAAGATGAAATAAAAGTGAAGGCGTTCCTAAGCGTAGAGGAAATGTTGTCATCGGAAGCCATATCCAGTCACGAGAAGGGATTTTCCGCTATGTACGTGACGCGGTAAGAATGCTTACAACTGAAGAATTTGACCCTTTTTCTGTGTGCCAAGAATGGAAAACATTTCATTAAAATTTTCGCAGCATCAATTTGGCACCGCCTGAATGCTGTGCTCGGGGACCGATGCCCCCCTTACCCCACCCTATCTACGCCACTGGAACTTAAGGAGACGCTTTGTAGCAGAATTTACGCCATGCAGTGAATACATCCGGCTGTCGATAAGCCTTAAGTATATATAATGTGGGAGTTTATTTATGCAGAACTCAGATTAGCCTTACGCGTGTGCAAGAAATAGACGTAGGTATAATAAATAACTAAACTGCACTCATGGACAAAAAAATTAGCGCACCAAGAAATAATTGCGGGATCGTAACGAAACTTGCAATAAAAGTACATGTCGGGAAGATATGCAAATGGTTAGAAATGCAGCGTGATTGCGCATTACGTATAGCCGGTAGAGGGCGTTGAACGTCGTACTCTGTGCAGTATAAAACAGGTAAACAAACCTTGTTTGAGTGTGCTCAATCATTTACAAAGGAAGAGCTGAGGTAGACATGCCATTACGCCATGTTCGAAGACAATATGAGCAGTTGTCGCAGTTTGAGAGGGGGAGAATTGGCGGGATGATGGAAGCTGGGTGGTCAGCTAGGCGAGTAGCTCGTCAATTAGGCCGCTCTGATTGTGTTGTGAGGAGGTGTTGGGACCAGTGGACCCGAGAGATGTCATGTACACGAAGACAAGGCTCAGGACGCCCTCGACAGACCAGTCGTCGAAAAGACCGCCACATCGTACGAAATGCACGCGCACAGCCAACTGCTTCATCGGCTGCCATTCAGGCACAGGTAGCACCTTTACTAGGGGCCCCCGTGTCTTCTCGAACCATACGAAGGCGCCTGGCTGAAGGACAGTTGGTATCGCGGCGCCCATTACGTGTGCTGCGCTTGATGTCCACCCATCGACGCCTTCGTTTGGAGTGGTGTCGAGCACGAGGAAACTGGACTGCAGCGGAATGGAACTAGGTCGTCTTTAGAGACGAATCCAGATTCAATCTCGGCAGTGATGACAATCGTGTTCGTGTGGGGAGAGCCCGTGGTGAACGCCTCAATCCTGCCTTTGCTGTACAGAGATACATCGCTCCCACAGCTGGTGTGATGGTATGGATTGCCATTGCTTATAATACACGGTCACCTCTAGTATTTTTCCGTGGCACCCTGAGAGCCCAGCGATATGTTCATGAAATCCTGCAACCACATGTGTTGCCACTCATGCAACGGCTCCCAGAAGTCATTTTTTAACAAGACAATGCTCCGCCTCATACAGCAAGGGTGTCACAAGACTGCCTCCGCACTGTTACTACCCTTCCTGGGCCTGCCCGATCCCCAGATTTGTCTCCAATCGAGCATATCTGGGATCATTTGGGACGACGAGTTGGGCATCCCACGAGTTTGAACGAACTAGAGGCAAGGTGACAGCAAATATAGAACGAAATGTCTCAAGACATCATACAGAACGTTATTGACTCAATGCCCGATCGTATCGTATCGTGCATTCGCGCTAGAGGGGGTCCAACGGAGTATTAAATCCTCCGTTCTTTTGCCTTTTTCTCTGAAATAAATTATCCATTTTCTTTGATTTTCTTATCATTTACTTATATCAAAGTAGTCATCACTTATGCAAAATTTCGTTTCATTTTGATGACTCCTTCTTGGTGCGCTAATGTTCAAGCTTAGTTCTTTCAGTACGTGAATGAAGCAAAACAAAATTTAGAGCAGCAACTTGTCTTTCGTCGCCAATCTCATGGTATATAGCCAATAATGTATAGCGGACCCTATTAAGCTAGGCTAAATATATACTTTACTGAGTCTAAGGAATTTCAGTAAATATAGGAGATTGCTCTGTTTCTTCTAATTTGATCCAGCTTATTATTTTTTCCAGACTGCTGTTATTACAGCAATTTTATAAAAAATTAAAGCTTGAACTTTCGATTATGTCGAAAAGTGTTTGTAATTCTGGAGCTGCAACAGGATCTGCAAAGCGATGTCCATTAAACAAAATGCGGAATTGTTGCAAAAAAATGGATAAAGGCGTATCTGTCTCAAAATTATGCGATGAGTATGGCATTAGAAAGTCAACTGTATATGACATAAGAAAAAAGGTACTTGTTGATTTTTTTATGGATTCCGACACCCCACTTACAATGAATAACAGAAAAATTTTTCGTTATGCTAAAAGTGACGATCACGACTCATCGTCGCAGCGAGCGCCTGCTATCGACGGGTTCAATGTTAATGGCTCAAGCCAAAATATTTCATGAAGAAATGAACTTTAAAACTGAGTGCACATATTCGACAGGTTGGTTAACCAAATTTAAAAATCGCCATGATATAAGGCATTTAAAAATTTCAGGTGAAAAGGCTTCAGCTGATACTGAAGCTGCTGAACTATTTGCAGATGAATTCGGTGAACTCATTAATAATGAAAAGTTATCTCTAGAAGAAATTTACAACTCTGATGAAACTGGACTTTTCTGACAATATGTACCACGAAATACCTTGGCAACCTCTGCAGAAAAGGCGGCAACTGGTGTCAAAGTGGTGTCAACTGGTGTCAAGAGAGAATAAAAATTTAGCATGCACAAATACATCCTAGCAAGTCAGGCATTGGGTGATGGGAGGGGCCTAGATAGAGTATTTAATTTTAATGTAAGTTACAATATGTTGATGTGAATAACTGAAAGTAAAGAGATCATGAAGTAAAATAATGCTGGCTCCTAAATTAGGAAAAGAAAAAGAAAAAATGCTTTCAAACTTTTTTTATATAATTTTAAATGAACAGATTGGTAACAGGGCAAAGAGGCCCCTTTTCAGTTGAACTTGTAGCAATTTGGCACAATCAGTGAGGAACAGCAATATTAGAAGATTGAGACATCCGTTGTTTACGACGCGGGGCTGGAAATTAAGAGGCGGGGCGTGTCT
>KK118049.1:22558-42136 GCA_000611955.2 Stegodyphus mimosarum | reverse complement strand
GACATTTTAAAGGAAACTGGCTTGTATCCACGCTTTTTCTAACTGATTTTTTGCTTTTTGATCCACCTGGGGTACAAACAACCTATTTTCATTAAATTAAGTTTTGCGCATTTCTCTAAGAAGAGAGCAAAACTTGTTTCATACAACTTTATTTTTACTAATTATAAAGAAACTTGTTTCTTAAACAAGTATTTATGCATACTAATTTTAGAATCTATGCCACAGAGTATGAGTACTCATCTTCAAATATACGTTAGTATCAATAAGCTTAACTATAAATTATTAAACATTTCTGAGAACTTGAAAGGGAATCGTCATATTCTGATACAGTGGATATTTAAATTTAGATAAATCATCGTACAATGAGGATTTTGTGCTTAAATTTAAAATTTCCATTTCGTATTACACAGTCATTTTCAAAGCTCTTTGGATACAGATCAATAAAATTTGTTTCTACCTGTTTATTATTTCATCCTAAACTTGTGGAAGAATTTCCTAAAATTATTCGAATATCCACAGTTTTTACTGTTAAATATTTAATAATTAGAGGAAATGCAGAAAAATATTGCAGGTCCTGTATTATGCATCTTTGGAATATGACAATAATAACAGTACAATTTGACTCCAAAAAAAAAAAACCCCAGATGTTTCAGCGTTTTGAAAGGAAAGTGGACGTCTTTACAGTAGGAGTTTTACTGTGACGGAACTTCAAAGTTCCGCCGGGGGAAGACACTGCAAATTTATAGTGGTGGGGTGGGGTTCTTTTCTTCGCTAAACAGATGCGTTGAAGTGTGAAATGCTACTCCTCGAGTATGCTTATAATTGGCCGATGAGCTGTAAACTAAACCTGAAACTTGCTCTTATTCTAAGCTCATTTTTCTAGTCTATACCGAGAACGTAAAGAAGCTGTTCTTTAAAAATACTTAAATTTCAAAGTGATCTTCAATATACTTTATTGATTTTTAATATTACATAAACTAAACTCTTGTAATTTAAGACTTGCTAAAAATTCAGTTCATCTAAGCTTTTAATCCATTTATCTGAAAATCCAAACTTGTCTCCATTAATAATGCAAATGTCAACTAATATTAATAACGTATTGTTATATTAACAGGAAATATTCTGATGATAAATATGAAATATAAATATAATACATGTTCCCATACATTAAGAAAAATACTAACAGGCCAAAAATTAAAAATAGAATTTTTTAAACCCGTCCTGCGCCATAGCTGTAGGATTGAAGTAAAATAAACTTAAGGCACCTAAAGTTAAAATTAAACTGGAATCAAAGAAAAGCAATTCCTAAACAATATTAATAATTAGAATCGTGTATAAGAGGTTTAACAGGTTTAACACGATATCGAAACAAATCAAAATTAAAATAAGAATTCATAGTAGTTAGTACAAACTCGAAAAATAAAAATGTGAAAAGGAAAATATACAAAACTATAAAAACATAAAAGTTAATCTGCTTTTACTGAAACTGCAATTCAGAACTCATCAGGGGAAAATGAATTAAACCTTCATAAAAGTCGATTAATATGTTTCGAAAACATGTTTCTTTCTCCTGGTTCATTTGAGATCAAAACCCGTAACAAGAATCAATTAAATTTTCATTTAAGACTTTAAAATTCATAAAAAACCGAAAAATCGTATCTCAAATGTACCAGAATTTTCAATATACGCTTTCGAATACCTGAAAAAAATAATAAGACATAACATTGTGCCAAATTGACTACTGGAAAAAAAAAACTTTTCATTCCCAAATTGACTATAATAATATTTTCAATAAAAAACAAATTGGTCTAAAACCCTTATGTGTAACGAGTATACGAGTCAGTTTCCCATAGAAAGTCCTCCACGAAGGCATCTCTCCTCTTAGGCAGATAGCCATCGAGTGCTTTGTGATAACTAAATAAACCGAACCAAACCAATCTTATACATCTTATAACCTTATTACCATTAATCTTATACCCGTGCGTTAACCACAATTTTACAAAATTCAGGCATACATTTGCATTAACCATCAAGCGTAATTGTGAATACTTATGACTTGATAATCGCGATACCTATTTGCAGTATAAAATGTTTGATTACTATTGTATAACTGCATAAATATATGTTTTTCATTAGAAAGAGATTAAGATGGTTTACTTGTTATTCGTATAGCTAATTTTTGGTCAAAGAAAAGAAATGTTCTTGATCAAAGAAAAATAAAATGTTAATTTAATTAATTGCATTAAAAAGTAAATAAATCGTACCTTTTAATGAATATGAATGCATACATGAAAGAGGTAGAGGGCTTTATCAAAATGCGGAAAACGAACAGGGATCCAAAATTGTTTGATAAACTCCTCTAAATTTCAAGGCCTCTAAATTCACATTTTAAATTGCAGTCAGCTTTAGAACACAGAAATGCTACTTAGTCACGAGATAAAATTCTATTTCTGTTTGTTCGGTTTTTGTAAACACACGAAGCAATTCAGTCACCCGAATATTTGCCCGTTTTCTATTAGCAACACTTTTTCTATTAGTTTTCTATTAGCAACCTTTGACACACAGGTGCCACGGACTGTAAGATTTTCATGTAGATACCGTATTTCCAACTCTTCCCCATTATTAAAATAGTAAAGTTTGCTTTCCTTTCACCGCGTACCGTATTTTATCCAATAAATTTAGAAAACAATATTTAACCATACAAAATGATTAGAAGAGAGTAGTTTTGAAAAGAGAGCGGAACTTTTGAAGTAATTTAATTCCTGCCGAAAGACGTTTCGTCATTGCTTTGGGGTTGCCATAGTTGTCAGCTTTTACAACTAGGAATCAGAGAAACTCTATCGTCTGGTAAATAAATTCCGAGACTGTCAATATAAGCAAGTTTTTTCCTCTATCTCCCTAAGAATAAACAGCTCATAGGGGAATTCTGGAAAATCTGCAAACCTTTCATATATATACTCATACCCTGATATTAACAATAGCGTTTCTTCATTTAGATAGTTTTGAGCATGTAAATTCAGTAAAAACAACTACTATACTTATAACAAAGCAGGCGGTCTCAGTAAATAAAGGGAATTAAGTACCGGCGGAACTGTTCCCGTGGTTCGAAGGCTAAGTAACTTATTCCTTTCAGAATATTTTCTCGGAAAGCGAGTCATCATTTATGGATAGAGAAATGGAATAAATTTATAATGAGAATAAAGGAATAATAGAATAAAAGAAATCGAAATCGTTTTCTCTAGTCATTATTTTACTCCCGGAAAGCTGGATCAGCTTTTTCAGAAAATGGCAGATGAAAACAGATGAAATAGGTATTAAAAATACAGATGGCAGATGAAATGGCTTTTTCGCTGCTTTCTTTTAAATTACCATATCCTGAATTTTACTGGAGCTATCATTTCTGCTGAACTCTCGCAGCATTCATTCATTATAATTAAAAAAATATTGTAGCTTTTCAGTATCGACAAATTTTGTCTTCAATAAAATCCACTAATTCGATTGATGCTTTAAAAAATTAAATTTATTGTTTTAGGCAGTTATTTTGAAAACGGTCATTTACATTCGGTTTTAGGCAATACACGCATTCTATCGGAAAACGCTAAATATTGTAGCTTCGGCAAGTGCTGCCAGTGTACGAAATATTAGATCGTAATTAAACTTCGACCATCTCTGGCGCATAGCACTTTCTTAGAATATTGTCATTCGACAAACTGTAAGATCTTTCATTTCTCTCTAAGCTATCTGTTATTGACTGAAAAAAAGCTCGTAATTCATTGTGGTTACTTTGTAGTTATAATTACAATTAATGCAGCTATAATTGCAGTTGCGTGTAGAGTTGACGCTTAAAAAAATGTCAAGATTCATATGACGAAACAATAAAAGCATCTTGAGAATCAAATTTTGGTCTTTTTACAACTGATATTTTAGCAGTTCTATTTTTATATTAGTGCTTTCCTTTCACAAAAGTAACTTTCAGGAAAACTTGCGATTTATCATAACACGCGGGTACTTGCTTTGTTGAAAAGAGTCTAAAAGAAATTAAAATAATGTATACATGATGAATAATTAAATTTCTAACAGATTTTGTCACTAATTTGTAGTGGATTGCCATGATCGCTTCAGATATGGCAATGTTAATATATTTTGCCAAACAAGTTCTAAGTTCCAAATGCACACATTAATTCTTGTAATGTATTTTCATCAAGTATAAAATATTAGGACCAGAAATACGTCTGCCACAACATCTCAACAAAATTTTCGAGTGCTCAAATTGTTATGCAAGTTACTTATCATCCGATTTTGAATGAATTATTTTACTACAAAGAATATTTCGATGATATTGATTTTGCAACAATCAAGGCTTAAAGTAAAGGAAGAAAATCTGATAGACTTTAGATTTTATATTACACCCAAAGGGGCATTTTTCTAAAGTTTTATGGGTTACCTTTATTTATTAAATATCATGTTCTTCGCACTTAAACCATAAAATTCAATTCAACAGCAATATCGCAAAATTTTTAAAAGAGCATATCTCTAGAATTTCCGATACACAGTCTCGCACGCTAAAGATTTTTTTTTCTTGTACAGTGCTGGCATTGCTGGCTTTGAAATCGCTCATTTCTTAATCAAAAACTCATAAAGACTTTACAAAATATGAAAGCGATAATAAAAGAAATTCCAAATTCAAATTTGGGCTTCCAGATGCCCATATTCGTGTGGAGACGTACGTTATTCAAAATTGGATGGCTCTAGGTACAGACGTTTTATCACAATGCGAGAAACATACATACGTTCATGCAGATTCTTCGTTATTTAATTTCTTTAAATATAATACAGGGCTCTAATATTTGGTGGCAGCAATTTAAAAAGTGAATCGCCGTTTATAGCGAATCAACGCAAAATATCAAAATGAAATTAACTTTCGGGGTAAAAAAAAATTTGAAGACCTTGTTTCAATATTAAACACAAAATCTATGCAAACAGCAATTACAAGTGTCCAAAAACAAATGTAACCTACTGTAGGTATTTCATATGGAAACAACAATATTTCATATTAAAATATTTTTGTGAAATGTTCACGTAGCTTAACATTATTCATTCCATAATCCTTAGCTTCCACGAATATATGCATTCCAGAATCTTAAGTTTGTAGAGTCATTAGCATTTTTTGAAGTAGGAAATGTGAAAATGAGCAGTGCCCTGGCCGGTCTCGAACATGGGCCTTTCGAATGCGCGCCGAGTGTGCTAACCGTTACACCACGATAGCATGCAGAAAGAAGGGAGTAAATACCCCATCTTAATGGGCGACTGGGGATAAGGAGACCCAATGGCCAAATCCTGGTGGTGAAGAAGCATCATCCACCTGTTAGTTCGGGCGCCACTGTAGAGTCATTAGGATTTTTTGAAGTAGGAAATGTGAAAAATGAGCAATGCCCTCGCCGGGACTCGAACCTGAACCTCTCGAATACTCGCCGAGTATGCTAACCGTTTGATCACAAAGGCATGCAGAAAGTAGGGAGTAAATACCTTATCAGTTATGCAATAATTTGATTTGGGAATTAACTATACATAACATGATATGTAATTGCATGTTAAATACGAAAATGAGGTATAGGACAAACTTACGGAAAATGACTGAAAATACAAATATTCATCAATGTTTGGTGAAAATTATGAATTACAATTAAATAATTATATCAATCACACAGTGTGAAAAGAATATTCCTATTATACGTTATGAAATGAAGTCATATTTTATGCATATTTTTAATACACCCTACACTGAAAATTTTGTTTACTAAATCATTTGAGAATTAAAATTGTGTTTTAATTAAACTTTATAGCTATTTTCAGTGATTTTTACGCTCACACAGCCAAATTAATTAAACTTTACAACTATGATCAGTGATACTGGCAAACGCTTTATTAAAAAATGTCAGTATATTTGATCTTTGATTTACTTTTTTATGTCATCTGCAACCTCATTTCACGAAAATACAAAGCTAGGGGAAACAAAATTTCATATTCGTTAAAGTGCCAGAAAAAAATAAATGTTTGATAAAAAGGTGAATGTAATCAGATCGTAGCCAACGCTCAAACAGCCAAAGCAACTTTGGCCAAAGCTCTGGAATGTCTATCAAGTTCGTTAAAGTTACGTGGACAAAAATGGCGACACATGTTGTAGCTCAGTATTCAGGATATTCCATTCACACCCGCTCTTTCCAGTGGACTTTACCAGGTGGCAAAGATCAAAAGGATCTGGTTGGTATTTGAGACTGTAGTGGTTCGCTGTGACGGGCATCCGTTTGTTATGGCTAACCCGGAGTAAACGGTGTCGATTTTTGAATCTGTATTAGTACCGAAAACTCTTTTTTAAGAGAGCGAACACGTAGCCACAGTAGATAATGAAGTGTGCAGCTGTGGTGGCTAAGTCTGATACACAAAACGAAAACACGTAAAGAGTCCGATCGAGACTGCACCTGAAGCTGTTAGACATTAAGTGCAACAAACAGTAAAGCCCGTTTCCATTAGTGCGTTGCGAACGCTTAGCGTCATGGGAGAAACGAATACGCAGACGGGATTGCGTTGGTTTTACGTTATTACGTTGGATTTGCTCTTACGGAAGTTCGGTTTTACTTGCATTCATTGTCACTAGATGTGTCCGATTTAACTTACTAGATTCGGGACTCTTCAAGATACTTGAATTCGATGTTATTGGAAATTTTTATTTCTGCTTATGAACTGTGAAAATAAAGCACGTTAGCAAGCATAGTATGAACATCTCTAATTGCATAAAAGCTGAAGTAATTTTTTAAAATTTCTTTGCCTTTCTAGAAACCTTAAATATTAACGAAATAATATATAATTAAAACTAAAATTTATTGTTACTGCAAAATAAATAAAAAAGTTAAACACATTTAAAAAAAGCTGGAACTTTGAAAATACAGAGCAACTGTAAAGAAAGGTTCACAGTATTTACACACAAAAAAATTTGCTGTACTTGTATACGGCTGACTGCCACGTGAGATTGTATATTTTTAAAATTGCCCACATTTGGGGGAAAAACAAATGTATATAACATTTTAGCACCAATTTCTTTAGTGTCATAACTGAATAATTTATTAGAAATCTCGTTTGAAAATGGGTTATATTTTATGCATAATCCATAAAATATTATTTTTAATTTTTAAATTTTAAATTCATAGCTTTTTGTAGAGGAAGTTATAAAGATAAGCTTTTTTCTCTTTATATATGTATACATACATAAGGTAAATAAAATGGAAATATTTAATTAAATTCCTGTGCTTCAGCTGGAGAGAACTGAATTTTAAAGCAATTATTATAATAAGTTTTTTAAAAAATGTTTTGTTAAAAATGTTCAGGGCATTAATACCGTCTCATTAATACTGTTAGGGAGTGTGCTTTAAATTCGTATTGTATTATAACTTTCAAAACAAATTCTTGAGGGGAAAATTTAAATAAATAAAACATTATATTTAATGCACATAATAGAAATAAATTATAAAACACAAATTTAGATCAAATCGGAAGACGGAGTTAAGAAAGTTGCAAACAGGGTAGAAAAAACGATCACATTAAATGCAGACTTGATCATTGCGAAAAGGATCCTCCCTCCCTGCACGAAATTTCGCCATAGATTGCCCCCAAAGAGTGTCATTTTCCCACCAGTGTCATATTACGTTATCAAACAAAATCTGCGATGTGAAATGTGATTGTTATGAGAAATTACGTGCAAGTAAACCGTATTTTTACTTCCTTGTACGAAGTAAAAAGATAAAAAGTATATTGTAAACGAGAAAAATTTCGGGTATTGTTGCGTTGAATCTACCTGAATATTATTTCATTCAGTCGTTCTCGCCTTTAAATTAAATCTGACTCTGTTCCATAACTCTTGAAAAGAAATATTTTAAATAAACATTTACATTTTCTTGCTTAAGAAAGTCAAAACTTTATTTACTTACAACTTGAAGAAATCAAAACATTATACTAATCTTTCTTACTGTTGCCAAACTACAAAAACAAAATGCCGTCTAAAATAAAAGGGAAACAATGGTCGTTGAATAGAGGTTGACAAATGTAAAATCATGGACCTCGCAACATACTCCCACCTTTTGATTTTCCTATAATGGACTATGAAAATCAAAACATTAAATAAAAATGAAAATTTAAACTTTCTACTCAATAGATTTGCATAGTACTCAATATACTCACAGCATGAATTAAATAATATTATAGCTCATATACTTGAAAAAATTACATATTTATAACGAGAAGGTTTGACAATTTTGCTGCGACATCTAGGTTTTAGTTCAAAATCAGTTCCTTTAAAGTCACACCATCCCTTTTAACATTTTCAGATTTATGAGGAATGCTCCTTTTATCAGAAATAGTTGGCACAATTTTTCATTCAAGTTCTTTAAATCAAATGTTCGAGTTTAGTAATCTTTACAGGGCGTATGAATTCTCCTACTTCTGTTTTGACTTTCACTACTCTCACATGATTGTCTTTTCCAGGAAAGACCTCTGTGACTATACCCTCTGTTTATTTGTTTTTTGTATATTCGTTTTTTGTTATCACATCCAAACAGAACAACTTTACCGACACTTATCTGTTTCAAAAATTCTACTGAATTAAAAGACCTAAATATTCTTCCCTAAACCTTCTTCTTAACTCTTTTGTGATACCAATATCTTTTAGTCAAATCAATAATGTCCAAGTTATCGAAGTCTGGTACTCCTAGTGTCTTATTTATTATCTTGAAGAAACATGGAAGGTGTCAACGGCATTAAAACTCTTGTGCATCTTCAGATAAGTGAGTTAAGGGTCGACAATTGATGACCGCTTCCGTATCACACAAAACAGTGTATATTTCTCATATTTTAAAGTACCCTTCTTAAAAGTTTCTTAATCATCTAAACAGTCTGCTCCCACCACCCAACCCACCAGGCAGCTGCAGGAAAGTTGAAAATCCATTGGATCCTCATTATGGAGCTTTCTTGAGATATTTTATACCAGTCAAGAGACTCCAATGAGTTACTAGCTCCTTTAAAGTTTGTCCCATTATCACTGTACAATTTATTAAGTCTGTCTCGTATCGCTATATATCTTCGTAATACTAACAAAAAAGCATTGGTGGAAAGGCTTTGAATCAACTCGAGATGAATAGCTCTATGCACAGCGCAAGTGAATACTAGTATCCAACTCTTCTTTCCATCCTTTAAGGGTAGAGGACCAGCTAAATCCACTCCAGTTACTTCAAAAACTAATGAATCTCGAACTCTGTCTTCCGGCTGTGGAGCTGGTTCAGTTTCCATTTCCTTCGAAGAATATCGTTTGCACCTAAAACATTTTGTGATAACTCTTTGGATTGTCTTCCTTCCTCTCAAAACCCAAAATCGTTGACGAATGTCAGCTAGAAAAACTTGTACGCCTCTATGCATCAGATTCAGGTGACGTTCATAAATTAATTTTTTCACCAATTCCTGACCTGAAGGCGAACAACTGGATTTACGAAGTTTTCTTCATCTTTTCTTCGAATAATTTTTTTAACCTAATCAATCCGTCATCATCTAAGAAAACATTAAGGGTGTTTAATTTGTCACCAGTAGACATTCCACTGCAAGCTTCCTTTTGAACAATTTTTATGAGTATCTTTTCTGAATTTTCAATTTCTTGTGCAGTCTCCCTTCATTATATTCTCAGAATTTTTACAGTTATTGTAGAAACGCAATATCCGGGCTATTTGTCGCAAAATCTTTGAATACCTGAAAAATCGCCAAAGTACTATCGCCCGTCTGACATAGTGTTAACTAAAGAAGTTTCTCTCTTCGTTCGCTTTTCATAAACTTCTTCAGTATTTGCTTGAATCTGAGATTTGGGCCGGTTGTCTTCGGACTGCTTTAGCCACTCTGGTCCCTCCTACCATTTCGATTTAAGAAGAAATTTTGGAGCGCAACCTCTGGATGGGAGATCTGCCGGATTATGACTGCTGGGAATATGTTCCTATGAATCCACTGAAGTGTTACTTCGAATTTCCTTAACTCTATTTTTAACAAAAGTACCCCAGTTATCTTCATTCTTAATCCAAAACAAAGCGGTTGAAGAATCCGTCCAACACGTGGTTGGGACTTCGGTCAAGTTCATATCTCTTCTAATGTAAAATATAATGCGTGCTGCTACATAAAAGGCTGATAATTCCAATCTAGGAATTGCTGCTTTCGTCCGTGGAGTTAGTGGAGTCTCTTAGCTTGAATTAAATGAACATCACTGTTTTCTTTACGAAGAAATACAATTGCGCTGTAAGCAGATTTACTAGCATCTACAAAAGTATGAAGACTTAATCATTCTCGGAAACCATCACAATCAACATATATTCGAATTTTAATTTCCGAAAGTAAACGAAGGTCTCCCGTGCACAATGAAAACCTTTTACAAGTAATTTCAGCACATGTCTCATCCCAGCCTAATTTAACAGTTCAGCTTTCTTGCATTAGTATCTTCATGCAGATGGTTACTGGGCACGACATTCCAATGGAAGCAAAAATACTGTTGACAGCTGAAAGAATATTTCTTCTTGTTACACGTTCTTTCTCAAAAGAAACATTTTCTAAGTTTCATAAAAGGACATCTTTATTTCTGTCCCACAATAATCCAGAACGAGAGAATCCTTTTCCTTTTTATCTCCTCTTAAATAGGTATATTCCCATCCACGAAAGTCAAAACATACTGAAGCTAGAATTTGCTTAGTCTCATGTACAAATTGCAATGGTTCTTTTTCATCAGATACAGATATGACACAGTTATCCACATAAAAGGCATTTTTTAACTTACGTACAGTTTCTAGAAAATCATCATGGCATTCCTCCAAATGAAAATTTATACAAATTAATGACCGCTGCTAAGAGCAATGGACTGCATGTGAGTCCAAAGATTATCCTTTTATGACGATAAAATTTTAATTTTCTTTTCTTACAATTCTCCCCCACAAAAATCTCAAAATGTCTTGATCTTCTTCAGCAACAGAAATCTGTAAGAAGGCCTTTCTTATGTCCGCAATGATGCCAATCGATCTTTCCCGAAACCTCAGTAGTAGTGGAAGGATTTTCTCAGGAGGTTTGGTTCTTTCTCCAGAACGTCATTGGGTGATGGGGAATGACCGGATCTATAACAGGCATTGAAAATAGGTCGAACGCTTGTCGTGGAGTTTTTCTTGAAAACGCCTCGATAGGGGTGAATAATGGCATGGAATTTTATTTTCTTCCTCAGGTGGTACTTCTTCAATAATATTATCCACTAGCCATTTCTGGAAAACAGCATCATAATCTGCATATTTTCCTTAATAAGTTTCTCCGCCGTTGATGCAACCAATTTATTTTCTTTCAAATTCTCCTGTTCTTCTAACCAAGGTAGCTTCACGATGTACCGATCTTCTTTATCCCTTCTCACTGTTCGCTGGAACTGTTGCATAACTAATTGACGTCTCCCTTCTTTAGATTTTATTTCAACAGGATCTCCGATGCCTAGAATATCCAAGTTCCACAGATCAGCAATTGATGCATTTTTTAGCAGTAGAGAGGTGATTAAGTTTGCAGAGGGGCTAACGGGATTCTCGTCAAACATTTTCCCCATGATCAGCCAACCAAAAAGCGTTTCACATGTGACTAAGCACTAAGCCACACTGAAGATGATGAGCTTTCCCCATAAACAAATAACCACAAAAATCAGCTCCAATGAATATCTCAATATCGTGAAAATTCTTTCCATAATCATGAAGCCATATCTTCTTTTCCTCTAACTCCTTTTCCCATGATCCTCCTTTCATTAGTCGCGGAATTTTTTCCACAAATAATAGACTGATCTAGAGCTACTATCTTACAGGAAAATTTATTGTTTAAGGATTCAATGTCAAGTTCATACTGACGATGCTCCTTCATCTCTGTTGTTAATCCTTCAAAAAGACTGTGAACCAAAAAACTGTTTGCTACCAGTTGGTTACATACCCATCTCTTCTACAGTCGCCTTCAATAAGTATGAATGTTGGGAACCACTATCGATGAGTCCCCGTATTTGTTTTTTTCTTTATTTCCTGATTTCAATCCAGCCTGTAACATTTGAAGTAGAACTTCCAGAGTAACAATGATTTAACAGACTGTTATAACTTGGTTTTGATTCTTCAGATTTAAGAGAATTATTAATTAATTTTTTAGTTTTTAGGTCTGGACACATTAAAACAAGTATCTTTTTCCACAAATAATATATTTAACGTTTGTCTTGCAAAATTTCGATCGATGTCCGGCTCTTACACATATCTTCGGATTTCTGTATTTGCAAAGCTAGAAATTATAATGAATATGGAATTTAAAAACAGACCATCTGGGAAATCTTCCAGTGGTATTTCAAGATTATCTGAAAACATTTCATTGAAAATGGCAGTGCGTTTACGTGTGAACCAAAAATAAACTTCTTCATTAATCATAAATAAAGTCTTGATAAATAAACTTCCGTTTTGCATTCAAAATTTAAAAATTTTTAACTGCTGCTTTATGGTAAATTTATGCATTTCCTTTCAGTTTCTTTTAATTGATGCTGGTTCGACCCGTGGTTGATAAAGAGAAAGTCTGTAAACCGTTTTTCTTCAGAATGCTTTGCCAGTTTTCATTTATCATGCTAATTAGAATCTAATTATATTATTGTATATATTATCATCTGTAAGACATTTTAATCATTTATGAAATATTAATGAATTTTTTCAAAAGTGAACCTTTGCAACGCTTAGTTCCATATATGCAATTCAATAAATGTATTGTGAAATATTCTCTGGTTTCTCAATACTTTCAGAAACTTAGACAAATAATATAATTCTAGTTATAATAATATAAATTTAATTAAGTGGAAAAATCTTATGTGAACATCACATGACTTCCTTGTACAGAATATTAAATTATACGCATTTTTTTGCATTTAATTTAAATTTATTGGATTGAATTAAATCTACTACGTCGATAGCGCATAAACCGCAATAGAATAAATGCACTCTTTAAAATTCACTATATTTGTTTACCACAGAGACACTTGACGGCGTTACATCTCATTCATTTTGTAACTCAGAATGCACAAAAATTCTATCATCTGAAAGATGATCTAATCGTTGCCACATGTTCTATTCAAATACTATAATAAAACTAAAACGATGTCTTAAAGAAATTAAACAAACAAAAATAATAATAAAAAAAGAAACAGTTTTTCACAGACGATTCAGTATTTCCCATTCAATTAATTAAGTTCTCACTTCGCGACAAAACAAAAATACGTAAAACTCAAAATATGTATATTAAAAATTACAAAGTAAATCTTAAACATTTATTTCCTCGAATAAATTCCAGAAGAGATTAAGAATGACTTAAACCGCAATAATAATAGAAGGCGTTATTTTTGTTGTTGCGAAGCTTTGTTTCTCTAGATTGGCAACAAATCCACTCTTCTAAGTTTCAAAGGTAAACAAATATGAAATGGTAAAAATAATTAGGCTTAGCCGCACTTAGACATCTTTCAAAGTTTTGATAATTTTGCAAATATTTCATGCAGATTTACTAAAGGCATAAAATCCTTAAGCGAAAGAGAAGAACAACATAATTCAATACTTTTGTAGTGTTCTACCATTTTATTTCTCAATTCAGTGTGAAAAATCCCTTACATTGATAAGCGAATAAGCGCTTGAGTGTGTGAGCAGATACATAAGACTCAAGAAGTTAACTACCCTTTATTTCTCAAAATAAAGGTGAACACACTCTGCTCCTGTCTCGATGCGTACAGCAGAGCCTCCACTTGGGCTTGAACTCAAATTAATAAGATTTTAAACTTAACTAATTCTTAACTGAAAAGATATAGCCGAAGCTATCAAGATTCTAAATAGTTGGCCCTTAAATCCCACTTAAGTCGGTGAAGCTATCAAGGGCCTAAAATACGGCCGCGCGTAGCAATAACTTAGACGTAGGCAAAGGCGCGCTAGTCAGGAACTCGGGCGCTCTAACGAAGTCAGTGAAGCTTCGACTTAACTACTACTCTTACTCATTTGCATTAACCGCGTCTCTGAAAATACATTCTGGTAGGAAACTGTAAGCTAAAGCTAGAACGGATAGGAAAAGTGCATAAGCATAAAATAAAAGTAAGATAAACCTTACAATTTTTAAAGAAAAAATGTATAATTTACCAACATATAAGAATAAAACTGAGCTCACTAAGCAAGTAACAGAGTGGATATAAGTACTCATATATTTATATACTTTTGGTGCGGCCGATTGCAACCAAAATAAGGGGTACGCATCTACATGTTATAGTAGTCCTATATACAAAACTTCCACGTTCTGAGGCTACTCGTTTTTGAGGTATACGAGACACATACATACCTAGTATCGCATAGTAGTACGCACAGACGCCACGAAAAAATCTCTTCAGAATCCATTTTAAATCAGTTTTATAATTTTTTTGGGGAAAAAGTCCTTTATTCTGTCCTTACTTACGGATATCACGCAAAAACATCGTTAAACTGAATTCTATAGCTCTCAAAATGGATATTTTATTTGAAATATGATACTGGAAATTTTTCGCGATTGCAATACTTCCTTTTTACTTCGTACAAGGAAATAAAACAATGTATGAAATGTACGTGGAATATTAGTTTTTATTTCTTCATTTACTAATAATGTATATATAACTTTTATCACAAAAGCTTAATGTGTAGCATTAATAAAATCATATATAGTATTTTATTACATAAGACTGTAAGGTTTATAATATGTTTATTAACAATTATTTTAAGTTTTGTATCTTTCCTATCTTATTCTAATTTCAGCTTACAATTTCCTGCCAGAGTGTAATTTCAGAAACGCAGTTAATGCAAATGAGAAAGAGTACTAATTAAGTCGATACTTCACCGACTTCTAGAGAGAGAGTCTGATTCCCTGACTAAAGCATTACTGCCTTTGGCTGATTTCTCTCTTAGTTACTACGCTCGGCCATACCTTAGGCCCTTGATTGGCTTCGCCAATTTAAGTACTTAGGGGCCAACTAGTTAGATTTCTGATAGCTTCGGCTATACCTTTTAAATAGCTTAGTTAAGCTAGTTTAGTTTAAATTATTATTTTTTTAAGTTCAAGCTCGAGTGGAAGCTTTGTGTAAAGTTCCAAGTAGGAGCTGATTGTAAATATTCTGAAAAATAAAGGGTTGTAAACCCTCTTTAAGTTTTACGTGTTTTGTTTGCACACTTAGCGATTATTCGTTTGTCAGTGTTCGTGGGTTTCTAAGTTAGAACTTTTAGAATTAAATAGTAAAACTCCACATTTGGCGCCCGAAATTATTCTTAACAACCATGCCGCTGGGTAGTGAAGATTTCTCGTTGACCTCTCCCACCTTTCAGTACCCTCAGCCACAAAGAAACCCCATGGAGGGATTTGCATTCATCTTGGAAACGATGAGAGCGGCGATGAAGCGTTTGACGGCAAAGGATCCGTAATGACCTTTCTGTAACAACTGGAGTTATACTTCCCATTATCTCCTGTCAACCAGTCACAGAGAATAATCTTCGCTAAGACGAATTTAAAAGGTCAAGCCCTCAGCTGGTACAAGAATATTGGCAAGAATTTGTTGGATATCCAGGATACGAAACATATACATGGGAAAATTTGAAAAATTCGCTATTGAAAGCATTCCCAGTTGTAAAAGACCGCGCAAGACTCGAATCAGAATTATTCAATAAATACCAAACTAACGTGGACGAATTAACAGATTTTATCTTTAGGAAGATCCACATTGTCAAATTACTATATGGGAAAAAGCCCGACAGTGAAATCATCGAAATTTTACCCCGGATGCTTCCGTCAATTCAAGACTTTCTTGAAATTAGAAATCCATAAACTCTGGAAAGCTTATTTGAACTAGCTGTCAGATTTCAGAGTAGGCGAACGGCGGAAGACGCGCGTGCGAAGAATTTCACACTGTATTCAAGGTTTCACGATCAGACGAAACCTCAAGCTCAGCAGAATTCCTATCGAGAAGAGGGGTAAGTAGCAAAACCGGGTAGAACGAAAGCCGGTCGAACCAAAGCGTGGGGAAATAAAAAGCAGTTAGACAAAGGGGGCGCAAAAAGGGATTTAAACTAAACACTGTGACTAGGAGGAGGGTGACTTGGTAAATCCCTCAGAAATCAAGCTGAATACAGTAATCGTACGAAATTTTGCCCAGAAATCCAAATTGCCTTGCCCAGAAATCCAAATACTGATAAATGATGTCCCTACGACCGCCTTACTAGATACCGGGGCTCAATTGCAGCTTCCTGTCACAGGACTTTTTTAAAAAGCATTTTCGTCGTTACAGACTGTTCAAGACAACGGGACAACGCGTGACTACTGCCCAAGGCACACAGTGGGGGAAGTGGGGCTGCATGTTCAAATAAAAAACGAGACGCAAAAATTTAATTTTCTTGTTGTAAAGAATCTATTAACTATAGTCATAGTGGGGGTTGATTTCTTACGCGCAGCTAGCGCAAAAATTAATTTCAATGATTCTACCTTACAGGTCAAGATGAATAAAGTGGAAGTTGAACAAGGCGAAATGCCAGAACTTGACCTGAATCACCTCGAAGAAGGAGAAAAAGAAAAAAATAAAGAATTGGTAAGATTTTTTTTGCCAAATTATTCGACGAGCAACCTGGCTTCTGCCAGATTGTATCTAACGCTATCGAGACTGGTAATAAGCCCCAAGTTCGATCCAAACCATACCGTTATGATCGGGTGAAGGAGGATATTCTCGAGCAACACATTAAGAAAATGCTCGAGAACAAGATAATTACGCCAAGTACTAGTCCTGTAGTTTTATGTAGAAAGAAGAATGGACTGCCACCCGCAAATCCGAACGCGTGGAGATTCGCAGTTGACTACAGAAAATTAAACAGCATAACGAAATACCCGACATATCCGTTCCCGATATTATAAGAAATTATAAAAAAATTTTGTCAACAAAATATATGACAACCTTAGACCTGACGTCAGGCTATTTTCAAATTGCAGTAAAACCCGAGGATGTCAAAACGACAGCTTTTATCACAAAATCAGGCGTGTATGCCTTTTTGAGAATGCCGTTTGTCTTAAGCGGAGCTCCGGCTACATTTCAAAAAGTTATGGATATTGTTTTAAGGCCAGTCTTGGAAACGTACAGTCATTTATCTTGATGATATTATTGTAACGAGCGAAACCCTAGAGTACACATTAAACATTTAGAGGAAGAGTTTACATTATTACATGAAGCGGGCTTTAAAGTTAATCCTAAAAAGTGCAAATGTGCGGCCAAGGAATTGAGGTACCTTGGCTATAATATCTCGAAGGTATTGAAACTGACAATTCAAAAAGTTTAGCGATCAAAAGTTATCCACCGCCAAATACGGCTAAGAAGTTATCGTCCTTCCTGAGGATGTGTTCCTATTATAGAGTATTCATTAAAGATTTCGCAAAGATAGTTGAACCTTTGTTGGTGCTTAAACGAAAAACGACTAGGTTCACATGGACAGCTAAGGCGAACACTGCGTTTGAAGAATTGAAACACGCGTTAATTAATGCCGCTGTTCTTAAATTCCCGGAAGGGGATCAAAGTTTAGAGATTCCAGCAGACGTATCAGACTACGGAGTTGGCCCAGTTCTTTCCCAAAATGGACAAGCCAATAGCTTTTTTTAGCAAGATGCTTAATCAAACTCAATGAAATTATACTGCAACTGAGCGGGAATTTCTCGCCGTCTTACTATCGGTGCAAAAATTTCGGGTGTTCTTTGGAAGTGCACCAATAACTGTGTATTCAGATCACGCGGCAGCCTGATATACTGATTGGTATCTCTCATCTTAAATTTTTTATTATTAATCTCCAATCCCAAGAAATAAACCACAAAAGCTGCCCCGACCCCCCCCCTCAAACCCAGAGCCATCAGTGTAAATTTCAACTTCATTAAATGTGTATTTTGCAAGGTCAAAATTGATATTGGTATAGTTTTTTGGATCACATTTACTAAAATTGGAATAACGAATAAAATTTGCACATATCTTAAAATCATAGTATATATTAAAATCAATCAAACCATTGGTCAATAAAAATTTATCATAGTAAAATTTATAATATATAGACAGAGGGGGTACACCGGCCAACATGCAAAGAACCTCCGTCGAGATCGTTCTAAATGTCCTAGTTATAGCCAAAAGCCAACCTCTCTGCAAGGAGTCCAATTTTGTTCTCAATCTAACAAGCTCCCCTGCCCTAAGTCCCCATGCGCCAATTCCATATAAAATTTTAGGTAAAATAACCATTTCATATATCTCCTTAAGAGTATCGCTTTTGCTAATTAGAGTTTCAGGAGTGAATGCACTTATATAGTAAGTCTATATTCCTTTGGATGTTTTTAAAATGGGGAATAAAATTCATTTTCTTATCTAGTATAACACCCAAATATTTAATTTCTTCTTTAAATTTTATATTTACTCCATTAAATTTTAATTTCGGAGGCCTCGTTTGAGCTCCGCCTCGAGGAAAAAAGAGGGCATTAGTCTTTTCGAGACTAAAGACAATATTTTGTTTTATACTCTATGTATTAAACACATTATCGACAATTCTGAATTTTTGTTCTAATTTTTCTAGTGATTGTTCGTAAGTTATCACCAGAATATCATCAGCAAAGCAGATTATTTCAGTATTTGGCATGTCAATTAAGATTTCATTTATCATGAGGCTCCAAAACAGGGGAGCACTTCAGGAGCCCTGTGGGCATCCTCTTTTTATCTCGTATTGGAAATGAAGTATATGATTTTCTCCTTGATATACAACTTTTCTATTTTTCAAGTAATCATTGACCAGTTGAAACATCTGGTCTGTAATTCCAACTTTTTTTTAAGAGTGGAGAGCAGCAAGGACCAAACGATAGAATCAAATACTCCTTGTATATCGAATGATATCAACGCCACGTGAAAGTTAACCATTCTTTCTCTAATAATTTGCATCGTGCTATGGAGAGCGATTTCCGTGGATCTTCCCTTTCGAAAACCATATTGTTTATCACTTATATAGTTCTTTATTTCCAAGAAGTAATTTAGTCTGTGGGTAATCAACTTATCTAAAATTTTTGCAAACACTTTCGGTAAGCAAATTGGACGGAATTTATCCTCAGATTTTGGAATTATCTTTCCAGTTTTCCAACTATCTGGGAACACCTTTAAAGCCAAACATTTACTATACATGATACAAAAAAGGAGGGATAAAATTCAAACAATTTCTTAACCAATATTACATTAACTCCATCAAGGCCTGCTGCTGATCTCGTCCTCATAGCATTTATAAACAGTTAATCTCTTCACAGGTGAAAGGGTCTTCCACTGTATCATTTTTAACATTTCTCCTTCTTCTTCTATATTTTCAAAGTCATCTCTATCTAATTTCAATGTTCTCCTAATAATATCATCATAGTACTTTTCAATAGTATTAAAATCCTTAGATATATCTTTTTTCAGAGCAATATGTCTCTGTC
>KK118049.1:908-20993 GCA_000611955.2 Stegodyphus mimosarum | reverse complement strand
TTCCTTATCGTGTCTTCCTGCACATATACTACAGGCAATAGAATTCTGACAATTTTTTCTAGTATGCTCGAAAGTTAAACAATTTATACATTTCTTTGGCCTTAAGAATAACTTAATAGTTGAATATGACTTCTAGTCAATTAGAACTCGTTGATCCTCTATCACGGAGTGCTGGAAATCACCTGAAACAATAAATACTCTATGTGACACATCTCGTTCTGAGGCTTTAATCCTAAAAATCGGTCGCACACATTCTTCATCGCAGACACAGTCACGTTTCAAAGCCTTTATAAATTTTTTATCTGGAATACTCTCCGAAACGTTATAAATAATCACTTTAGGTTTAATAAATTTACGTCTTTTAGGTTTAACAAGATTACTCAATTTTTAATTTTTGGCCACCTCTTTCTCCAATGTCTTGCAGTCCTCCTTATTTTTTAGTTGATTCACCATATCTCCATTCTTTCTACAGTAGGATCTAATAACCTCTACACCTATGTCTCCTGGATTAATATTATCCTTAATTTCGTCATACACATCAATTCCCTCTCTTGCTGGTTTTGATACAATTTCATTAGCCTTATCATTCTCCAATTTTTCTCTTCTTTTTGTTTTTTTGCTCTTCACTTCAGTTCAGCTTTCCGCTTCATTTTGTGTGTTTCCAATCTTCTCTTGAATTTCCAAGACACTATCTAATATTCTATCCAGTTTCTCCTGTACCACATTCTGTCCTGCATCCACCATTCTCTCTAAATATCTGTTAGATACCCACTCAGAGATAAAGATGATTCCATTACTTAGAGACTCAACTAATGTCTTTGATACACGTTTTTCTCTTAATATCGCTATAACCTTAGTCATTCGCCTGAGTACAGACACAATATCATCCTTATTATCAATTTGAACTATTTCCGATATATCATCGGTATTACCTATTTTTATCTGTGACATTGTCAGCAAAGGGACTTGAATAAAAATCTATTTACATTTAAAACACAAACATTCAAAGATAAAATTTTCTAATTTTTTGATAAAATTCAAAATTAACAATTAAACTATAAAATCATAATCTTCAAAGTACAATATAATTTTTAAAACAAAAACGGAGACCGTAACTATAAAATTGACAAAGTCGGCCAACGGGCTAAAAGGCGAAAGTTTTGGTGCATCAAGAAATCCGACTTTTCGTACCAACGGGCTGAAAGACTTATATTTGGTGCACCAAACTACTTTTGCCAACCCAGTCAATAGCAAATGGCATCCATTAGGCTTAGATCTACATACAGTGTAAATTAATCAATTTGTGAAATATACAGTATATAAAGGAACAACACTTAGCAATATATGTTCCGAAAGAAATAATATAAGACGAATGTAAGAATGAAGTCGTTAAAACGATCGCTCTTTCACATTAAACATGCGAGTAAAATTACTTTAACATGAATTTCAAATTACATTAATTACAAGATATAAAGCAAAGTTATACACTTTCTCAGGTGCCGGAACACAAATCACGTAATAATTTCAAGAATCAAATGTATAAGTATCTTTAAACAGCATTTACAATCAAAATATTCCGCTGAGCATGCAAATCAGTCTATTTGACATGAATATCCATTCACAGTAAATACGATGTAAAAACCTAAAATATCTAATTATTTGTGCATCGGAGCATAAAACATAACATATATAGTAAAATCAGATTCGTAGGATATCCTTAAATCAGTTTAAAAGTCAAATCACTAGCGCTGAATATGCAAATCAGCTTACTTAGGTATACACTCGATTTATTGAAAATATAGCAAATAAATCAAAAATATTCAATAATCCATGCACCGGAACTTAAATCAGATCATATATGTAAGTATCGAGTCTGTAGATATTCCTTAAAGTACTTTAAAGATCAAATATACTCACTTCACATGTACACGTAAGCTTACTTTGACACAAAATCTTAAAATCTTCATAACTTCAAAAATATCTCATGCAACTTGAAAATAAGCACATGTAATTAAACCGGAACAGCTGTAGATTCCAAATATCGCAACTTCACTAAATAAATACAAAGATTCACCAAAATATAGGCATTTTAAGACGGATCCAAAACACAAGCCAAACAATATGGACGCCAGTTACGGTCGCCAGCCGTCCGGTAAGCGGTATACCCAAATGAATTGGTTGGCATTGATTTGCTTAGTTTCTACTCTAGAACAAAGATTAATAAAAGCAGATACTTGTTAACCATCGTGTATCATTTCTCAAAATGGGTAGAAATAATTCCCCTTAAACGGGCTTTTGCAAAAATAGTAGCAGATTCGTTTCTAAATAAATATATTTTAAAATACAGGGCCCCAGTAAAATTAATATCAGATAATGGTAGACAATTTGTAAGTAATTTATTTGAAAACTTGTGCACAGGCCCTGGCATACGCCATCTAAAAATGGTACCTTATAGACCGCAATCAAATATTGCGGAACGCGTAAATAAAAATATAATTAAAATTAATCGGGGATATGTTAAGAATTATCACAACCGTTGGGACAGTTGCGTCAATGAATTAGGCTTTGCCTTGAGAACAGCAAAGCACGACACGACACAAAAAAACGCCAACAGAATTGTCCTAGGAAGTAAAATTTTAACGCCTCTGGATAAGCTATTTTTCGTTCAACAAAGACAGGAAAAGTTTAAATTGAATGATATTCGGAAAATTATTAAAGAGGCCATTAAAAATTCTGATGCGGCGAGGTCGAAACAAAAATTATACTATGATAGAAAGAGACGCGATGTAGAATATACCATAGGCCAGAAAGTCTTAAAATTAAAGCATTCATTATCGTTTGCACCCGAAACTACGGTAGCCAAATTTGAGCCCAGGTTTGAGGGTTCTTTTATCATACAAAAAATTCGCTACCGTTTACTTAAAAGCAGAAAATGAGCAAGTAACTATTGCTAGCATCGACCAGTTGAAACCATACTATAGTCGTACAAATTTTCAATTTCTAAGATATTTATTGCAGGCTCCTGAAAACGCGCTAAGAATATTAATTTCACAGTCGCCCAGGAAGGATCCCCCAGCAGCAAAAAGAAAGACCGATAACACCGAAGAAAAAACAGAGAAACGAACGTAACATTCAACAAGGTCCAAGCTCCGCCAGAACGAGAAGTACGAAACAGACAAACGTTCCCCTTTTCAACCGAAACCAAATACCTCGAGAGATACCACAAGAATATGCCAGCCGAGATGTATGAAAAGAAAACGTGTAACTACAGAACCGAAACCAAATACCTCGAGAGATACCACAAGAATGTGCCACCCGAGATCTGTGAAAAGAAAACAACCAGACGACGCAAGATGTATTCCTTTTTAGGAACCCAGAAGAACCAAGAGGGTTTTCAAAGATTCAGAGGCAAGTTCGACGAACTACAAACAAAAGAGGAAACTAGAGTTCCAGAATCCTCAGCCAAGAAGGAAAGCTGGTCGTTTCAACGCCCGAGGAATGAAAAGAAAAGAATGTCCGGAAGCGAATACCAGCCGCCCGAAAGGACTGAGGGTCCGAAGTTTGGAATCGCCGTCATGGCAAGAATTCTCCGCCAGGAGAATGCAGGAGTATAGAAATCAGAAAGATAAGTTAAAATTTTCCTTGTTTTCTATTTTGTATTGAAAGTTTGATTTTTGTCATGTGTTTTACGTTGCTGAATACTGTTTAAAGCAAAAATTTGAATTCGCAAATCTGCGAGAATGTAGTTGTAACGATCTGTTAAATAGAAAAAATTTTTGAATTCGCAAGTTGGCGAAAATTTATTTTGTAAATACTCTTAAGTCCCGAGGAACTAATTTGTGAATATGTTTAGTCGAAAGACTTCAATTGTATAAACTTAAAGATTGAAGCCAAGCTTTGTGAATTTTGTATGGCAACTATAATGAATGATGTAAAATGAATTTTAAAGTATTACGTGTTAAAATGTTCTATTGAATGTTGAAATGCTAATGTGAGCTTTAAAACTATTGTAAAAGTTAAACTGCTACAAATGTAAATTTTTGTCAAGCATGACTCTAAATACTTTGTATAAAAGATGAATCGAATGAAAGTATAAATTGAATTTGCTTACAGTTAGGCTCTCCAGACTTCACTTAAAAATTTTAAAATTTAAGCTCTATTTTAGGATATTAGGTCTAGTTTTGTGTTTAAGAAGTTTTCTAAGGTCTGGAAAGTCGAGTTTATAACAAATCGTAGCGATTGGATAGTGGTAGTTTGTCTTCGCGGAAATACAACATAAAAAATTCGTTTCACTCAGAACTATTTCTGGAGAGCATGGGGGAAGTAGAATTAAAAGTTTGGTGTGAATGAAAATGTTTGGGGGCCAAAATAATTTCAAAAAAGAGTATTTATAACACTTCGAAACTGTTATAAAAAGAACTAATACGTTGTCCTTCCAGAGGACTGGAAGGTGAAGACTGACGTCTGATTGAAAGAAAACATGAAGTAGATGGATGTAAAACCTATTCAAATTGTGAATCTGCATTTTTCTTAGTTTTAATCTAGCTTTAGATATTTGTATGAAGTTGGCCCTAAACAAGAAAAGTTTTAATGATGGAATTCATTCAAGAAAGCAAAATTTTTAGATGTTTAAAATTTTGATATTAAAGACTTCTTGTTTAAAGTTTAAACTCTTAAACAAGGTCGTTTAAGACCTTATTCATCGAGTAGTTAAATTCTGGTGGGGAAAGATGTAAGGTTTATCCTAAGTTTACTAACAGTTATTTTAAATTTCGTATCTTTCCTATCTTATTCTAATTTCAGCTTACAATTAATTTCCTGCCAGAATGTAAATTCAGAAACGCAGTTAATGCAAATGAGAAAGAGTACTAATTAAGTCGATACTTCACCGACTTCTAGAGAGAGAGTCTGATTCCCTGACTAAAGCGCTACTGCCTTTGGCTGATTTCTCTCTTAGTGTCTACGCTTAGACATACCTTAGACCCTTGCTTGGCTTCGCGATTTAAGTACTTAGGGGCCAACTAGTTAGATTTCTGATAGCTTCGGCTATACCTTTCAAATAGCTTAGTTTAGCTAGTTTAGTTTAAATTATTATTATTTTAAGTTCAAGCCCGAGTGGAGGCTTTGTGTAAAGTTCCAAGCAAGAATTGATTTTAAATTTACTGAAAAATAAAGGGTTGTAAACGCTCTTTAAGTCTTACGTGTTTTGTTCACACACGTAAGCGCTTGTTCGGTTGTTAGTGTTCGTGGGGTTCTAAGTTAGAATTTTAGAATTAAATAGTAATATCCCACAAGACTATAATTCTTAATCTTACCAAATCCACTGCCGGGACTAGTAATGTATTTTGATGGCTTCTCGCAGCAATTTGAGGTAAAAAATTAAAAAGAAAATACATAACTCTTATCATAATAAAAATATACATATAGTATTTTATCATGTTCGGCTATAGTCCTTAATCTTATTAAATCTACTGCCTAGACTAATAATTTATTTTGACGGCTTCTCACAGCAATTTGAGGTGAAAACGTTTATTTTACTATTTATCATATCTGTGGCTGTTTCTTCGAATAAAAGATGATCGAAAATTCATATTCGAGTAAGATAATGCAGTACCTTACGAACATAGGTTGAAGCAAGACCGGCAGCTTTGCATCCAAGTAGGCATATTAGGTATTGCGGGGTCTTGCTAATTACTGAACTCCACCCTGAATGGAATTCCGAGGGTCTCTCGTTCCTCATCTCCTACCACCAGCTTCTTGAGAGGATTTATGCTTGCTGTGTGTGTTGAGTGCCTCCTTACCACAGAAGCACTATATGCTTATAATCATCCATGCCTTCTTCAAAATTCAAACCTAGGCTCTTTGGTAACAACAAGGCAGCCTCACTAGGTCAACATCTTATTGGCACAGGTAAAAAAAAACAGGTTGAAGCAAAGTTGGCACCTGTAGATACAGTTAGGCATATTAACAATAAACTGCATGATTTTTTATTTTTCCTTGAAAAAAAAATACATATGTACTTGAATATAATGAGAAAGCATGAAAAAATATTTAATAAATTAACTCTAAATTTTCACTGTTTTTTAATTGAATATTAATTTGTTTCCAAATGGCAACAACATGCAGTTTAACATAATAAGTAAAAAACTTAAACCGTGTCAAATGACTACACCATGCATTCAATAGAGAAAAATTACTTTAAATGATTGTCTGTAAAACATTTTTTCTCTTTGTAAAAGCATTTGGTGCACTGTGCTCTAGTAAATCCTTTGTAATTCAACATTTTACGTCCTAGTTTATTTCTACATTGCTCTGGCCAATGACCAATTCTGTCAAATATGATATCGTTTGGAGGCTCTCTTGAGCAAGATTTTCTTTTTTTTTTTGCTTGTTTTCAAATTATTTCCTCTGTGTCTGACGGCCTCCCTCGTTTTAGAGATTTTGTTTCTCAATGTAAGCCCAAAGTTTGTGCTAACTGCAGTCTAAAATTCGTAAGTGTTAGAGTCTATTCAGTACTGAACGTTTGCTTGTGCACTCTCTTATATAACAACCAAGAATTGATAACTGTTAGGTCTAATAGTTAGTAGAACAACCGAAAATATCCCTTTTTGCTTCCCATGATTATTTTCTACCTTCCAATCAATCTGTCAAGTTAAGTCCACATCTTCCATATGGTTGTTGTAAGTTGTTAGAACGTGAGGACCGTTTACTTTCACTTGTCACTTTTCTTTCCTAAACCGCTGTACATAAGGATTAAATGCTTCATCACTATTATCCAAATCTTCAACACTTGAAATAGCATTCCATATTTCATCTGTCAAAACTTTCCTTTTACCATCCATATCAACAAAGTAAACAGACCTATTTACTTTCACTATTTTACCTTATAAAGTTTTAAAAAAGAAGTAAATTACTTCCGGCCCTATCACAAAGACTCAAAATTAAAATTGCATGAACAAAGAAAAGAAAAACTGTAGAATAAGAAATATATAGAGAGCACATACTTTCTGAACTACAGTGCTGAGCTGAATTGTTCACTGCATCCTTTCTGCACAATGTTGCAAATGGCTACAGATACATAATATGGTCTAATTTTTTTAATGTTAGCTTTTACATAAAAAGCCTGTAAAATGGAAGATAAATGTTTATTTTATGCATATGAACTTTTTAGGGTTCATCGAAAAACATGTAACTGTAAATGGCAATTGCGAAATTTGGTCGTTCAAGTGATTTGAAAAGTCTATTCCGTGGTTTCATTTACTGTTAGATTACGGGTAACTACTGCCATCTATTGAGAATAAAAGTTGATAATTAAATTTAAAATGTCTGAAACTTGCTCTTGATGCACAGTGTTGCCTTATGGCTATATTTTTCTGGTCATTAAGAAGACAAATCACCTATGTACCATTTGGCAAAATAACGCAGTGTAGAGTTAAGTACCACTGGGCCTTGCTAACTACGGACCTTGGGCCTTGCTAAGTTTCCGTTTTAGATGCAGTTCGCAGGAACAGCAACTCAGGTTGCGATCCAAGAGTCTCCAACACCAACCTCTCAATAAGACTTCAGCTCACCGTCTATTTTGTACCTTTGCAGCGAAGGCGCACTTAAAATGATTACAAACATTCATGCCTTTTAAAGTATTCGAAACCGGACCCATTGTTACAGCAGTTAGCATCACTAACCATTTCCTATCTGGGTGGCATTTTATTGACACAGTGAGATAGCCTGCTGCGCAAATGGAAATGCCTTATTCTGTTGTTGGATTGGTCGACATGGAGAAGATGGCTAAGCATCATTTAGATGGCCGCTGAGATCTCCCCAACTTATGTCCGATCATTTTTACTTCCTTATACGAAGTAAAAAGGAAGTATTGTAATCGAAAAAAATTTCAGGTATCGTATTTGAACGAAAATATTTATTTTTGACCGCTATCGAATGCAATTTAACGATGTTTTTGCGTCGCATTCGTCGTAAGAACAGATAAAAGGACTTATTCCCCCAAAAAAGAATTATAAAACTGATTTAAAATGGACTCTGAAGAGAATTTTTCATGGCGTCTGTACGTACGTACGTGTGTATCTCGCATAACTCAAAAACGAGTAGCCTCAAAACGTTGAAATTTTGTATATAGGACTGGTATAACATGTAGATGTGCACCTCCTATTTTGGTTGCAATCGGCCGCACTAAAAGTAGTATATAAATTTATGTATACATATATATATCCACTCTGTTACTCGTCTCCGTGAGCTCAGTTTTTTTATTCTTATGTAATGGTAAATTGTTCATTCTTTGCTTTAAAACTGATTGAATTATGTTGTTCTTATCTTCCGGTTAAGGTTTTTATACCTTTAGTAAATCTGCATGCAAGATTTGTAGAATTATCAACAATTTAAAAGTTGTTTAAGTGTGGCTAAGCCTAAACATTTTTCTCGTGGCGGACATATTTGTTTGCATTTGAAACTTAGGAGAATATTGGATTTGTTGCCAATCTAGAGAAACTAAGCTTCGCAACAACAAAGATAACACCTTCTTTTATTATTGCGAATTAAATTATGCGTAATCCATTCTGGAATTTTTTCGAGTAAATAAGTCTTTAAGGTTTACTTCGTAATTTTTAATATAGATATTTTGAGTTTTTGTGCATTTTTGCCTTGTCGAGAAGTAAGAATTGATTTCATTGAATAAAAAATACTGAATCGTTCTGTGAAAAACGTTTTTTCTTTTTAATTTCCTTTACACATCGTTTTAGATTTATTATAGAATTTGAATAGAACATTTGGAAACGATTAGGTAATTCTCCAGATGATATACACAATTTATGTGCTTTCTAATGAGTTATAAAATGAATAAGATGTAACGCTTTTCAGAGAAGCTAGCGCCAGAGTGTCGCTGCAGTAAACAAACATAATGAATTTTAAAGAGTGCACTTATTCTATTGTGGTTTATGCGCTATCGACGAAGAAGATTTAATTCAATCCAGTAAGTTTAAATGAAATGCAAAATGAGTATAATTTAATATTCTGGTACAAGGAAGTCATGTGGTGTATACACCAGATTTTTTCCTTTGAGGATCATGTAAAAGATAATGTTTGTATGCCCTAGTGTCAGTTACAACTGCTGTAGTTACAATCAGCTAGGAAATATTATAATACATCTGAGCTCAGTCGGAGTACTGCTTGGATCTGTATCGTATAATAAGAGGAATAATGTAGAACATTCAGAATATTATCACCGAAATTTGAAAGACGTGTGCTTCACCGAAACATTTTATGAAATATAGCATTTAGAAGCCAAATAAATCATTTAAAATGAGGATCTTTTACGCACAAATAATTTCTATTTTATTTTTTACAGGTATAATTTATTGATAATCTCATAAAAATTGCTCCTGAATTCAGCGTCAAATACAAGTACAGAGGGTGTTAATATGTTCTTAGGATGATTTTGAGACCATTTCAATGACATATTAAATGTAAATATATTATCGAAATGTTCAACCTGATCACCTTTGTGGACTATAAGTATGCATTATGCTCTCCATAACAGAAAGAATTTATACGAAATCATGAATATTATCAGGGCTTAATTTCTAAAATTAGAAGTGCCGGAGCCCTATGAATGATCTTCAGGAAAGAGAAACAGGAATAAATCAATAAATCAAATTGACTAATAAAATAAAAAAGTGATTGATAATTAAAAAATTAAATAATTAATTGTTAAAAATTATTAAATAATTAATGATTAGAATAATTCTGTAGTTGATGATTAGAATAATAATATAATTAAAATAAAAATTTAACAATATGTGATATAAATTTAATACGTTATGAAATTAAATGGTAAATAGTTAAATAATAAAATAGAACACTGGACTTTGACTTATTTGAGTTCCGATTGGAGTTACAATTTCACACAAAACTAAGAAATAGATCTATCGGTTTCCGGTTGAATATAATCTCTGAATATAATGTACTACTTCAATTTGATGAGAGAAATAAAGACCATTCTTCTTCCAGTGATGCCAATTAAAATGGTTAAAATGTCACGAATAAGAGTAGAGAGAATGCTATAATCAGTAACAGAGTATAGAGAACATTTTAACGGAGCATATATTGGCATGAGAACAAAACTAGAAGAATATAACATTTTCTGACCATGATCTCCTGTCAATATAATTCTAGCTGTCAAGCAAAAAATAACTGGGGAACAAATTTTCCCTGAATCGGAGAATAAGCTAAGGAAAAAGTAACGAGTGACAATTTTCGTCCTCCATCTTCAGTTAGATAGTTCCAAAACGTCTGCAAATGCTCTTTTCAGAGGGAAGACACTAGCTTTGGAATGAAAACTTTTACGCGCTGTCTCAAGTCGTTGTACTTTATGAAGAATAAGCCTTCGACTTGTGGGTGGAGGTTTTTTCTTCCCTTAAAAGTCTCCACCTCCATTCAAGGATTTTTTTCCCAAGTAAAGAGAGGCATGCAGTGAGGATCGATTTTTAATATAATTTTATTATTTAAATTAAACTTTCGAGATCTAATTTTTGCTGAAATTGTTTTTCAGTCACGTTAAGAAGCGACAGAGCCTTCTTTTTTAGGGCTCCGGTTAGAATTATGATTTATCCCCAAAACTAAGAAGTACCGGAACAATTTAAGCTCTGAATGTTATTGCGATCTATTTCCCTTTAATTAATTTTCAATCAGTTGAAACCAATTAATATGAATATTTGACTTTGCATTTAACACACGATAAAATTAGATTTGCACGTATTATGGAATACCTTTTTAATGATTTGACATCACCATATGTTTGAATTCATTTTCCTAATTTATATATAACTCTGTACACACGGTTGCGAACATTTGCTCGAGTAATTGGGCTCACCAAGAAAGAAGCTTTGCCTTACAGTACCACAAATTTCGGTATATTTTTTTTACAATTTATTTGGATAAAATCTTCTAGAAGTTAAATAATATTTTAAACAAGAACATGACGCATGACTTCAGTTTTTGTGAAAACATATGCTATTCAGACTAGAGGGTGTTTCCTCATTTCCATTTGTGTATGTGTATCGTATGTATCTTCCGCATATTTTATTTTCATTCTTCCTGAAACACCAAAATTATCAAACTCATTGATATAGGAATCTCATTAGCGAATGTAATGATGACTCGGTGAATAATTATTAGATTGGCATTCATGAATGAGATGGCATGCAGTTCATGTCACCGAATTAAAAAATCTAATTTGGACAGCACATCATTCCATTGGATGACCTATTTAATTATACGCACTTTTTGTTGCAACAATAAATTGCTCTCGAGTATTGTTAGATATTTAGAACAAGTCGTTGCAAGTAGTTTATGACTATGACTAATGATTGTGAAAATAAAGACTGGGGAGGTATTTTTAAGCCAGTTAACAGGTGGGTGTGTATATATATATATACATAACATAACAGATGGGTATATATATATATTATATATACAAACCTGTTATGGTGTATTCAATATACATGTTATGGTCTATTCAGTATATACACCCACCTTATAAGGTATTTCTCCCGCCTTCTTCGCATGCATTCTTGGTGTAGTGGTCAGCATGTTCGAAGCGTATTCGAGAGGTCAGTGGTTCGATTCCCGGCGAGAGCATTGCTCATTTCTCACTTCTCCTGCATCGAAATAATCTAATGACTCTACAGTGGCGCCCGAACTAAAAAAAGGTGGTGGATGATGATGCTCCACCCTCAGGATTTGGTGATTGGGTTGTAGAGTCATAAGGTAATTTTTGAAAGCAAGAGAGATGAAAAATGAGCAATGCCTTCGCCGGGACTCGAACCACGGACCTCTCGAATAGGCGTTGAGCATGCTGATCACTACACCACGAAGGCATGCTAAGAAGGTGGGTAAAATACATTATATACTCCCCCTTTTTAAAGGCGACTGGGGATTAGGGAACCTAATCGCCAAATCATGGTGGTGGAGAATCATCATTCACCACCGCCTCTGTTCGGGTGCCAGTGTAGAGTCATTAGGTATTTCTTGAAAGCAGGAGAGATGGTAAATGAGCAATGCCCTCACCGAGAGTCGAACCACGTACCTCTCGAATACGCATCGAGCGTGATGACCACTACTTAACGAAAGCGTGCTAAGAAGGGAGAAATACATTATAGGGTCCCCTTATATAGTCGCCCTTTAAAAGGGAGAGTATGTAAATATTTCTCCCGCTTTCTTCGCATGTCTTAGTGGTGTACTAGAGAGCACGCTCGATGCGTATTCGAGAAGTCCGTGTTCGAGTCCCGGCGAGGGTATTGCTCATTTTTCGTCTCTCCTGCTTCAAAATACCTAATGTCTTTACAACCTGATTGATGTGCAGTGTAAGTTTTGTGGATTGCAATAAAAATATGTGCACAACTAGATTTTATAGCAGTCCTATATACAGAATTTGAATGTCCTACAGCTAATAATGTTTTCGTTATGCGAGATGCGTATGTATATACAGATGTCATAAAAAATTAACTTCTGTTTTGAAAAAAAAGTCCTCTATTCCGTCCGTATATAAAAAAATCATCAAAATGGATATTTCTGTTGAAATATGATACCTAAATTTTTTGTGATTACTTCATACTTTCTTCATACTTTCCTTACTAAAGATAATACATAAGAAAATTGATGCAACATGCATTGCCTCAAACTACATCTGTTAACTTATTCAAATCTCTATCTAAAAAATTTCAATAAAGGAAATAAATAATAACAATTAGCTTTCTAAAGCAGCGTATGAAGTAAAGTAATATCTGACATCATTTTGTTTATTGAAGGAATCCTGTAACTGCAACAGGTGTCTGCCGATATTAGAATTGAAAGTAAGATTGAAGAATCAATAAAAGAAAAACTTCAGGACTGTGAATTTAATGTCAGAGGTCATTCAGTAATGATAGGGGAACATTTAGCTTTCTAAAGCAGCGTCTCAATGTGATAGAATGTTTCTGAATCCAGACACAATTCAGGAATAAAATTCAATCCAGAAGGCACAAATTCTAATTCTAGGAATTGCCTAAGCTGAACTCAGTCCTTATCTACACTCATGTCCATAAATTTAGGATAATTCGGAGTCACGCGGAAATCGAACTCTAAAATAAATATATCACCTGTAAAATCACTACACACATCTTCAAAAATCATATGCAAATTTCAGGATATAACCAGATGACACCGATGGTACGTCACAATGACGAGAGTGTAAGAGAGTGATATATAAGGAATACAGGCAAAGAAGTAAAATTGTTCGCAGGCTCTTTATAAGAATTTCAGTACAATCACTGAATAGTTATGACCCAAAGGACGCATTTGGATGATTTTTTACGTGGTAGAATTATCGGCCGTCTGGAATGTGGGCCTACCCCACTGGGAAGTATCAGACGAACTTGGAATTGCCCAGAGTGTCATCTCCAGGCTTTGGCAACGATTCCAAGATGATGGTAATGTGAGTAGACGTTACAGCACAGGTCGCCCCAGAGTTACAACGCCGAATGAGGACCGGTATTTGGCAGTTACTGCCGAAAGAAACAGACGGAGCACAGCCTCAGACCTGTCTCGATAGCTCTCTTCAGCCACTGGTACGACAATTTCAAGGCAGACCGTGTACAGACGCTCAGGGTAGATTGGTGTATATGCTCGTAGACCTGTCAGATGCGTTCCATTTACTGCAACTCACTGTCGCCTGCGGTTAGCCTGCTGTAGAGAGCATGCATTGTGGACACCGCAACAGTGGGCTTGCGTGATGTTTTCCAACAAGTCCAGGTTTAGCTTGCAGTCGTATTCTCGCCGGACTTTCACATGGAGAGCTCCAGATACCCGTTACAACCGAGAAAACATCATTGAACGACACCGTTACGGCGGTGCAGGAGTGCTCGTTTGGGGTGAAATTATTCTGGGTTCCACAACTGACCTGCATGTTCAAATTGGAACCATGACAAGCCAAATCTATCGGGACGTCATTCTGGAACAACATGTACGTTTGTTTTGGGGCGCTATGGGCTCACAATTTGTGTTTATGGATGACAACGCCCGTCCTCACCGTGCAAACATCGTAAGCGAATGCCTTCAAACTGAGGATATCAGCCGTATGGACTGGCCAGCATTCTCACCGGATTTGAATCCAGTAGAGCACATGTGGGACATGCTTGGCCGACGAGTTGCAGCCCGTCAACCTCCTCCTACATGTCTACCGGAACTTCGGAGAACTTTGCTTTTTAAGTGGTGTAATATCCCCCAAGATCAGATCGATAATTTGATACTCAGCATGCCTAGGCGTTGTACGGACTGTATTGCATCGTCTGGGAGACATACAATGTATTAACAATCATACCAACCATGTAATATTGGTTTTATGTAAATAGGTGTTTTTTGTAATTTGCTCCAGGGAGAAAAAATCGCAAGTTTTGTTAATAATATGAAACATATAGCATCTTTTTTTGCTCTTTACCTTTTGTTTAATAAATAAGCTTTACAAATAAGTCAAATTTGTTTTGCTTCTAACTCTTCCTTTGCCTGATTTTGCATTATCCTTAATTTATGGACATGAGTGTAAGTGTGCTATGCAGTATTGATATTGCTTCAGAACATTAATGGATATCACAGAAAAAATTTATTCTATGAATATAATTTAAAGTGCATATAAGCATTAATTAGTATTGCTATATAAGCATTATAGCCTGGTTTCATTCTTTGATGGCTATGACATCCAACCAATAAATCATTAAATCCATTATTAATTCTTCATATTTTATACCGAGATAAGTATAATAGCTTGGGCAATTATTTTAAGTTTTACTTTCATAGTTAGAGATATTTCCTGATGTAAAATTAGATGATGGAATGCCTAAAGCTTTGAAACATTGTTAGTTCAGCATTAATTATATTTCTGGCAAACAAATAGGCTGGCTCATTTTAATACTTTTAACGTTTCGCTTACAAAGTCATCCACAAAAGCTTCTATTCTCATAGGAACCTTAAGTCCCATATCATAGTCCAATCCAAGCTGATCTTACAAAAAATAATTACCGAAAGGTTATTATAAAAATGGTTTACGAAGAGACTGTGCAAAACCTTTAGTAATTTAAAATGAGCAAACAAATTTTAATATTAAAAATGTTTTAAAATAATATCTAGTAATTAGAATTTAAACTAGAGATTTTCTCAGTGGAGTTGACGAAATTTAAAGGGGCTCTATATGATGACGGTGTCGATATACGATTATGCGCCAACAATTGATTAGCACACTCTAGATCCCACTGACTACAAAAAATGTATTAATAAAACTGATAATTAATTGTTTATGGATAGGAAACTTCATCATACAAATAAATCAAGTCATGTTCAAAATACGTGAGTACACTGAGTTTGGGAATTTAAAAGTCATCTGAGAGAAATATATCCAAATTAAAGTTGTTACCGAACCAACATCATTTCGTCATTCATTCACATTAGTCTAGCTCTAACCTTTGAGTTATGTATATGCAATTATTTGTATTGTTATTATGTTAAATCCTATATACACTCACGTTTGTGAAAATTGCAACACCATGAAGGACTTACGCGAGTGAGCTGAAATTTTCAGGAAATGCAAAGTAGCGCATGATATGCAAATGATTAGAATTGCAAATCCGTAGCGCATGCGTATGCTGAGCAGCGCCCTCTGAACGGCTGATGGATCCGAATAAATAGACGGCTGTAGCGAGAGGCGTGTATAGTTATCGGTGGTTATCTGCTAGTGGTAAACGTTAACTCAATCTGTACTTATGCCTCGTCGACGAAAGAGAGCGAGATTTGAACAACTTACAGAGTTTGAACGAGGGAGAATCATCGGCCTTCGTGAAGCTGGATTGTCGTATCGTGCAGTAGCCTCTCGTGTGCAGCGTAACAGCAGCACAGTGATGCGCGTTTGGAAGCAGTGGACGGACGAGTGTCGGACAACTCGGAAATCCGGGAGTGGACCCCGAAATGTGACGTCAGCTCGCGATGATAGACACCTGGTCCGCATGGCGCGGACGGACCGTACAGCTTCCTCTAGACAATTGGCAGCACTGTGGTCAATAGCTACAGGTGTTTCATTGTGTGCTTCATCAATTCGTAGACGTCTGCTGCAGTGTGGACTGCGCGCACGGACTCCTTTATACAGGATCCCCCTAACGCACGACCATCGCCGCCTGCGGCTACAATGGGCCAATCAGCATAGAGACTGGCGTGCTGATTGGCAGCATGTCGTGTTTTCTGACGAATCCCGCTTTAATTTGTGGTACCATGATGGCCGCATTCGTGTCAGACGCTATGCCGGTGAACGCCACCTTCCGGAGTGCATTATCGAACGCCACAGTGGACGAACACCCGGAGTTATGGTCTGGGGCGCCATAGCATATCATAGACGATCTCAATTGCTACGAATTGTGGGCAATCTGAACAGCAACCGGTATATCCGTGAAGTTCTACAGCCCGAAGCTGTTCCCTTCCTTCAAAGCTTGCCAGGCGCTGTATTTCAACAGGACAATGCCCGCCCTCATACTGCTCGGATTGTTAAATCCTTCTTTGCAGCGCAGCAGGTACAGCTTCTTCCTTGGCCTGCGTGTTCCCCGGATATGTCGCCAATTGAACATGTGTGGGATGTCATTGGTCGGCGTCTTGCTCGTGATCCTCGTCCTGTTGCGTCTGCAGACGAACTTTGGGTACGCGTACAAACGATATGGAATGCTCTTCCTCAGTCAGACATTCAAACTTTGTTTGACTCCATGCCACGTCGTGTAGCAGCACTTATTGCGGCGCGTGGTTGCCACACAAAATACTGATTCTGATCTCTTGTTCTTGTTTGTTTGCTTTGAACATTTAATCATTTATTTGTACCACTACCACTCAACTGTGTATTAAATTGCATTCAATTATGATGATTCCTTCTTGGTGTTGCAATTTTCACAAACGTGAGTGTATTATAGAGGAAATATAAAAGGATCAATGAAGAAAAAGTTTGGGAATCCTCAATTGAAACTTTGAATTTTTAAAAAAGTACTCTGCTTTATGGAGCTCATTCTTGGTACTTTCAGATTTTATGCAAAACCATCCGTAAATGGGACTTCTCGCAATATATATATAAAGAATGAAATCATGCAGAAATATGGAAATATGAGTGGCTATTCGCAAGCTTTATTTTAGTTTTTCTGTAGAAAAGTAAACTGAGTAAACAGCAAAATTATCTGCAGTCAAAAGCTTAATTGTACAGGAAAATACAACTTAATTTTGATCAACTGAAACTGAAGAAAATCTTTAAAAAATTCAAATAATGTTAAGCTCGGCTTATTGAGAAAAGTATTAAATTTGAATTCTATATTTCAGTATTTATAGAAATCAAGAGGGTACTCTTCTGCTATGGGGCCAAATTCAGAAATGTAAGTATACAAAATGTACATAATACGTTTTGATCTACAGTCTACACGTACAAATCGCCCATATTTACTTCTTGGATGTACTTTTATATTTTATGTTTAGTTTACTGTTACACACTGACATAATTTTGATTAAAAAGTTTCTCAAGTTTACTGCTAAATACATGCGTAATTTTATCTTTCAGGAATATTATTTTTTATTATTATTATTCACTTTATCCTTACACGAGTCAAATCCTGATCCCATATCCCACATTATGAGGAAAAAACGGTAAATTAATATTAAGCATCTTCACGAGACAGTTAATTTTCTATATTATTTTACTTTTAGAAGCGAAATGTCATGTCCTATGGCATAAATAGCCTGAAATTTTGAAATACGTTTTCGGATTAAAGGGCACTAAAGATGGCAATAAATAAACATTAGTTTAAAAATGTTATATAAAATACACATAAGTACTAAATACGGACACAGAGCCAAAGAACGCCCTCGGTACGGATCTCTCCCTCTCTTGCCAATTATTTGCTCATTTTAATAAATAATTTAAATATATTTGTTTTGCGATAAAGCGCCAAATATGATACATTTAAAGGAACCCCCTATTTTTGAGCATGCGTTGCTGAACTTTTATCGTGGGGAAAAGCATAGATCAAGTTTCGATTTAACATCGCCTCGGAGAAAGAATATGGGGTTCGAACTCGCGACCCGAAAATCAAACCTCGCTACCGTCAGCTTTACCACTATGCTATCATCACACCGATGTGATTAGCAATTTCGGCTTATATACATCATCAAGTAAATAAATTCTTAAAACTAAATTAATTGGTCCTATTTCAGTGTGCTATTGTCTAAAAACTTCAGCAGAGTTTGATCTTCAGCTTCTAGGGCATTTCTTACAAAAAGCTTAATTTTTTAAAGTGGCGTTCCGATTGAAGTTAAACGAACTGCTAAAAATATATTCCAAGTGAAAAGTGTGCTTACAAATATTTGTTTGTCAAAAAGGTATATTTTTAAATAGAGAAATACAAATTTAACATACTTTTTAACACTGTAGAGTATTTAAAAGGCTATCAAATTTAATTTATAAATAACGTTATTAATTTTTACGTGTTTCAAAAGAAAAAAAAGAAAAGAACAAATCTTTAGTGCCTCATCTGATTTGCTATAGCAATTTGATATAGTCAGAAGTTCGTTTTCATTAAAAGTAAATGTGTGTGTGCAGAACTAGGAAATAATTGCCAGGACAAATTTTGTTATTTCGTGGACTTGGAATTATATTTTTTGCACCTGATTTTCTTGACAGTAATCACTGCTCTCTGAGAACTAGTACTGTATTTGCAGTTATCTTATTTTTCTTTTCTTTCAAATTCAGTCGATTGCTGTCTTTTTCAATACGCAGATTTCTCGTTATAATGTTAATTAAAAAATAAGTATTTTTTAGCAAAACATTCTTTTCCTCATCCAGCGTTCTTCGCTACTTCTGTCGCCATTAGTTTTTGGTGAAAACGCCTAATTGCTCTCTTTTTACCACGTGACCCCAACGCTTCCGCAGACGTACGGATAGCATTTGAACATGGTTGAACTTCATCCGTCCGTCCGTCATCCGTCAGCACACATCGACCGGATTGCAGATGTCAATCAAAGTGAATTTGCTCACTGATTGGAGAAACGCATCCGCACTGCATACGCATACGCAGCAGTGGAAACGGGCCTTTAAGTGCGCAAAACGTAGCCTTGATTATCTAGCAATTAATGACAGTGTAGCAATTATATGACAGTTAAAAGAAATGCCTTAGTTGCTTAAAATACTGATACATAACAATTAAATACAAGGAAAATTATAATATATAGTAAAACGACAAGAGGAACATGAACAAATAATACTGAATAGCAGCAATAATGGGATTGATCAGAAATAACAACTAATTCAGGTGACGTAATACCGCAGGCGGCTTTTACGATTTACTGGACTTTCATAATCATAATTCAAATACAGCTATAGTGCTGCTTTGCACGTCTGAGATTTTCATAAAGAATTTCTCAGCAATTTTGGGCAATGTACAACTGAATTTCAGGAATATTAAGTTCGTGGTGAATTGCCGTGTTCCCAATGAATCAACGACAGTTCATCGCCTGTCTGAGTACAACATTTTGCATAACTTGTAATTTTTACATGCTGGTTTTACTGGCATAACCCCAAACAGGACAAGCATATAGGAGTATGGAACGCAAAAGTGTCGTATAAATGAGTATTTTGCTATCAATAGAGACAACGCTGTTCCGACGGACTTTCTATGTCAGGACATGGTCAAATTTCGACTCTCCGACACCTTAACTGCGGCTCGCGAGCTACTTGCCATCCTTTGCCATTTGAAATACGAATTATTTTGAATAAATTTAATTTTTTAATACAAATGGAATTTGAAATAAAAATCATGCAATGCCACGTTTCTGGCTTCTTCCACGTTAGTTTATGAACAGGTAATGGTCATCCGAATAGACCAAGTTCATCTAAAACGCACTTTTTTCTTCCAAATTAATTTTACTTTAGCTGTCTGCTTACATTCTTGTGTGATCCCATTGTTCACAACAGTTTTGATCCATCTGGAAGATTTGCTATTCGTTCAGGTTACTATTTTTATTCATTCCTTGAAT
>KK118048.1:174638-209132 GCA_000611955.2 Stegodyphus mimosarum | reverse complement strand
ACTTTCAAAGAATAGTCTGGCACGATTCACCTTTTAAACCAATTCAGGATTTTCGATTAACTAAGATTGCTTACGATACTGCATCAGCACCGTACCTTGCAGTGAAATGTTTACAGTAGTTAGCAATAGAAGAAGCAAATAATTTTCATTTGGCTTCTAAGACATGTCTTAGGGACTTCTACGTTGATGATTTGATTTCCGGAGCCAGTTCAATTACGGAAGCTATAGAATTACAAAGGCAATTGAATCAGATGTTGTCATGTGCAGGATTTGTTTTAAGGAAATAGGCTTCTAACAGCAAGGAAGTCTTGAATTCAATTAATCCAGATTTGTGCTTAGCAAATGCTTCTTTGAACATGAACAATGATGATACTGTGAAAACGTTACGTATCCTGTGGCATCCAGCTTCAGATACGGTTTTATTCAAAGTCAATTCACCATATTCTGAAGTCTTAACCAAATGAACATTACTTTCAGTAATTGCAAAAACCTTTGACCCTCTTGGTAATGGTTGGCACCGATCACGGTTCGGTATAAACTGATCAAGCAAAAACTGTGGAAACATAAATTAAAGTGGGATGAAGAGGTTTCTCCAGATATCGCATGTGAATGGAAACAAATTACAGAGGATATGCTACTTATTCAAGATATCAAAATTTCATGATTCTTGTTGGTTGAATCAGATAATCAGTTTCAATTGCACTGGTTTTGTGACACCTCGGAGAAAGCGTACGCCACTGCAATTTATTATCGTTCTGTGTTAGATACTGGACAAATCAATGTTGAGTTATTGATAACCAAAACAAGAGTTACACCATTAAAAACCATATCACTTCCTCAATTGGAACTTTGTGGAGCATTCTTGTTGACTAAATTGATGGACTTCACCTGTAAAGCTTTGGATACACCTATATCACAAGCTTATTTTCATACCGATTCCACTGTTGTACTGGCCTGAATAGGATCTCCCCCAAGCCGATGGAAAACCTTTGTCGCCAACAGAGTAGCAAAAATCCAAACGTTGTCTTCTCCTGTCCAGTGGTATCATGTGAGTGGAAATGCTAATCCTGCTGATCTTGCAACTTGTGGTGTGTCATTATCTGCACTGGTTACTTCATTGTGGCTATGTTGTCCAGATTTGTTGTATGATTTATTTCCTTTTCAGCCAGCAGCATCTGCACCACCACTGAATGATTCTGTGCCCGAGCAAAGATATACCTTACAATCAACAACCGCTGCCAATCACTTAATAGACTCGTATGATTTATTTTATAAGTATTCTTCTCTCACTAAACTTAAACCTGTTATAACATTATGTCTGAGGTTTGTAAGTAACTGTAGAAATTCAGGAAATAAGGTAAGTGGATTTTTAAAAACTAGTGAATTAACTAAAGCTATGTATGTGTTAATTAAATTAATGCAATATGTTGAATTTAAGAATGAAATTAACATTTTGAGCAAAAATCAATCATTATCTTGTACAAGCAAAATTTTATCTTTAAATCCATTTTTAGGTAATTCAGGTATTCTCAGGGTGGGCGATCGCTTGTGACATGCAAACCTTGCATATGGCATTAGGCATCCTATTTTGCTGACAAAGAAGCACATTTTAACTCATCTCATTATCAGGCATTACCATGAAATACTTTTGCATGCAGGTCCACAACTCACGCAATCTTGTATTCAAGAACAGTATTGGATTATAGGTGCTAGAGCTGTTATCAGAGATTTAGTTAGAAAACATATAAAGTGTTGCAGAATTAGAGCATGTGTCACTAATCAAATGACGAGCGATTTGCCTTCTAGGCGTGTTTCCCCTGCTCCTGCGTTTTTGCGCTGTGGAGTGGATTACGCAGGCCCTTTTCAAATTAAAACAAATAAGGGTCGAGGCTCTAGATCATTCAAGGCATATATAGCTCTATTTGTTTGTTTTATGACAAGAGCTATTCATTTAGAATTAGTAACTGATCTTTCAGCAGATGCTTTTATTGCAGCCCTTAAGAGGTTCATTTCCCGTAGGGGTAAAAGTAGTGATATATATAGCGATTGCGGTTCCAATTTTGTTGGAACAAAACGCAGACTCATGGAATTTGAAAAGCTTGCTAGATCTACAGCTTATAACCAAAACATTAGCAGATATTTGGTTGATAGTGGCATTAAATGGCATCTAAACGTTCCAGGTGCGCCACATATGGGTAGACTCTGGGAAGCTGGTATAAAATTAACAAAACATCATTTGAAATGAGTAGTTGGTGAAGTGAGATTGACTTATGAGGAATTTGAAACATTTCTCATACAAATAGAAGCTTGTCTTAACTCACGACCTTTAACAAATTTGTCTGATGATCCAAATGACTTATCAGCATTGACGCCTGGTCATTTTCTTATTGGTAGATCATTAATAAGTATTCCTGAACCAAATTACATTGAAGCTAATGTTTCCCATCTTACTAGATGGCAACAGGTTTAATAATTTTGGAAGCGTTGGCACAAAGAATATCTGTGTCAATTACAACAAAGACCAAAATGGCTTTAGCCAACTAAAAATTTTCAAATTAATGATCTGTGTCTCATAAAGGATGATAACTTACCCCCCCACTAAATGGAAAATGGGTAGAATTACTCAGTTACATCCTGGTCCTGATAACATTGTTAGGGTTGTGACTATTAGAACTTCAAATGGCATGGTCAAAAGAAATATTACAAAATTGTGCGTATTATTAATTTGAGTTTTAATTCATATGTATTATAAATTAAGCATAATGTCATGATTTATTGTATTGTTTTAAATTTAATGAATTGTGGCTACTGAATGTTGAAATAGTATTTCAAGGTGGGTGGCATGTTCGCGCCTTATGTAAATTTTGAATTTGTTCTCTGCAAGAGGGCACCTGCGAGTGTCGAACTATATCTATTGCACCAACTTGTTCTTCTTACGGCCAGTAAACGCAGTAACGAACGTCTGTGTCTGCTTTCCATCCACCTCAACATGGTCCGTCGTTCCAGCAGCAATCTTTGGATGATGTGTGAAGACATTTGGACGTTCTGAAATAACAGGATATTTAGTGCAGAAGAAGCAGATTATATTTCGTGTCTGGTTGTGAGAATAGCAGCAGAAATATGGAGTGCCTTCTAAAGCAAACGCGGATCATCAAGGGTAAGCTTACTTGTTTAATCTCGACAAGTAAATAGTTTGCAAAATCAAGAAAATTCTGTTTCTGTTATTGAAGTGTATGAAAGAATTGTTAGGGCTTTGGATGCTGAAGTGAATAGTTTAAACGATAACATTCTTAGTACTTGTTCCGACATGGAGTTTAATAAGTATGAAATAGAAATGCATGAACTATTTTCTAAACTGGATGCATTAAAAATTCCTTTAAAAGAAGAATTTGGAAAATTTACTAATGCATGTCAAGATATAATGAATGTTAACGCAAATGGTTTAAAACTTCCTCGCGTGGAACTGCCAATATTTACTTCTAATTACGTTGATTGGATATCATTTCGGGATTTATTTTTTGTCAGCGTTGGAAATAATAATGCATTAAGTCACAGTCAAAAATTGCAACATCTTTAGCTTTCTGTGAAAGGTGAAGCTGCTGCTTTACTACAATCAATTCAAATTTCAAATGCGAATTACACAAAGGCGTGGAAAGCGCTTACTGAACGTTACGAAAATGAAATAGAAATAACAAATTCAGCGTTAAATAAATTAATTTCACAACCTGTTCTAAAACATGAATCACCTTCAGGTCTGCGGAGATTAATTGATACAACACAACAGTGTATTGATACATTAAAAATCCTTAAACAACCAGTAGGGCATTGGGATACTACAATTATCCAGTGACAGGTGCTTAGTTACAAAAATGCGGAAAAAAATTAATTTTATTCTTGCATTTGACCAATAATTTAGAAGCAAGCATATGCATTCTTCCTAAGATGGAAATTATGAAGTGAATACGTAGGTTTGCAGATACATCTGAAGATGCACATAGAGCTCTTCTCTGCATGAAAGCCATTGACTTACTTGGTGAAATAACAACTAGGCTGATAATGATCACATATCTATACAATCAAACAGATTACAATTCCCTGCTAACAGTTGTATGTTGCAATGTCACTTTATGTAAAAAGAGTTCTGTTTGCTCTGGAAATGGAAATTAATGTTATCTGCCTTTGGTTGAACTCCACAATTATTTTTGCATGCATCCAAACAGCTATGGAAAAGCTTAAAACTTTCTGGCAAATTCATGCAGTAGTGATCTAAGAGATGACATATATTTGCCAATGGCATTACTTTCCCCTGACTGATAATCTAACAGATCCAATTTATAGGGGTTTAAATTCAAAGAAAATCCTCTGCAAAGCATTGTAATGGTATACACCATCATATTTAACTAGTAGATACACTGTTTTACTGTTAATCTTATAGTGATTGAAAACATTTCTTTGATTATCTTTTCAGTAACCTAGGAAAGAAGAGATCTTAAAACTGAAGAACTTAAAGAGGTATAGCAAGTCCTAGCATATGTATATTAGCGACAAACTTTTCTAACAGAAATTAAGATGTTGAAAAAAAGGTGTTCTAAACAGTGAAATAACACAATTTAATTTCTTTCTTAATAATGAAAATTTACTTCATGTGGGCGGCAGGCTTAGACACTCAGACTTAAACTACAGTAAGAAACAGCTCCTATTATTACCTATGAATTATAAAATCATCTTATGTGTATAAGCTATTATAATAAAATAATTATGCATTACAGTCCTTAGTCTTTAGCTATTATGTTTATAGTCAGTTCTGTGCATTAAGAGGCACAAATGTTTGTACGAAAGTTACAAACAAGTGTATAATATGTTTCAAATCTCACTCTACAACTTTCTTAGCAAATAATGGGCAACCTATTCAAAAAATTTAAACACAAATGAAAGGGGAGAGACAAAAAGGTGCATATAATGCAAAAATGCAGGATGGTACATTCAAATGACCAATTATAAAATATGCATTCTGATCATTATAAAAATGAATATTGTCTTTATCATTATTTTTGTATTAATATGCTAAGAGGTACTTGTATTAGGTAATGTAAGAGGTACTTGTACTGAATATTCTGAATAATTATCGCATCTTGTTATGCAATTAACATCTTGTAAGATGCAATGACGTTATGTAATTATCATCACCACATCTTATGAAATAGTATTGTATTATTATTCTTAATTTATATATTTTTTCACTGTACTCAATTCAAATTTTTTATGATAGTTTAAATTATTTTTATATTGCAGCTTATTTGCATATATGTTATTTTGAATGCTATACAATACAGCAAAACCAGATGATATGTTGGTGCCTGCACATTTAAAACTGTACGCATGTGACCTATAATGAATCAAATTTCAGGAAAAATACGCTGATATAGAAATGAAATGTGAGGTTTCTGTCTTGCAGAATTAGAAGCTAATTGTCTTGCAATTAGCAATTTTTTCTAGTACATTTTTTATGAGCTTTGAGTTATATGAAATAAAATTTAATATACAGTTCAAAATGTGTTCTTTTTTGACAAACTGAGCTACATATCCTTTGGTGAAATAATTACCAACAGGATCATTACATTCTACTATTACAAATTTAAGATTTAGCTGATCACACTGGACAATTACTTACAAATTTATTACAATATGGATTTATTAATCATTTTATGTATTGTTACTGAATTTTGTATTAATTATTCCCAGCCAACTAGTCCATACTCTGAATCATACTAGTAAATAACCATACTGTAAGAATAGATGGATTCAGCAAAGTACTTGAAGGCTATTTACTAAAAAGGCATAAATTTTAGGTAGACTTTTCTAGCAGGAACTAATTTACTTTTACTGTGGGAATTAACAACTTTTACACAAAAAACAAATCATGAAAAAATTCATACTGTCAGCTTATTATGTTGTTGAGAATAGGATCTGAATTAAACTATGGATACTCTATTTACACTTTGACAGCTGAGGATGATGGTTTGGTAAAACCATCGAAACTAGTCCTGTAAAAATTTGCAAATATAATGCTGATTTTGCTGTTTGAATTCTAGATTAATACTTGTTCAGCGTGTTATGTTATCTTGATTATGGATACTGAGATGGATACTGGATCACTGAGTATACGATTTATAAAATACAAATTAACTCTTTTAAATATTTTAAAAAACAGATTTACTTACATTAATAATAAAAGGAACAATCAGTACAACAATTGCCACTTCTATTTTGGGATCTTTAATTGGTGACATAATAATCTTGCGCACCTAAAATAAATACCAAATGATATTAAGACCAATAAAATTTAAATAACTATAATATTAATTGAAAATAAAACAAACTAAATCCTCATTAACCTGGATTTAATGAAGAAAGGAAGATTATTAGCAAATGAAGAAAATGGTATAGTTTTCATTACATGAAATTTGTATCCTGACAGAATATAAAATTACATTTAGTTTCTTGGAATATTTGTTGCATGACAATTTTGTTTCAGTTAATTCAGAAGAGCGCATGCACATAAATGCAATAATAAAGACAGACATTCATATATGTCTCAAATGAATACATGTATGCATGTTGAAATTGGAAATAACATTAACAGACAGAACTTTCTGGTAGACCTTATATTATCTACAATTCATATCTTAAAACTCTGGCACAGACTTTCAGCAGCATCAGTTAACATAAGCTCATGTAGCATTTTAATTGTTTTTTTTTTAAAGCCATGGATTTGTTGAGATCGCTTTTTATTGGAAAATTTTTTAATAAAAATAAAATAAAAATTTGCGCAAAAACAAAAAGGAAATCCACTTCTGTTAATAAAAACAATTTTCAAACAACAGAGTTTTAAGTAACAAAGTTCTGGAAAAAACATTAAATGTACAGAAAATAAAGATATTTCAATTGGCAAGCAACAAAGATTTCCCTGACAGGTAATGCTGTAATCAGATTTAATGCATGTTATTAAACCTAAGCAAAGGAAGGGAAATTCAGAATGAATGTTAGGATCAGCGGAATTTATATACCAGTTTCTACCAACAAAGACGTGAAAGAAAAATTTAAAATATAATAATTTCTTTTCTGGGAACAGAACCTGGGTCTAGGGTGTAGTCATGACCTTGAAATACTTTACCTTGTGGGGTTCCACCCTTTTATTTCACAGTTCAATGTAAGAAACCCCTTACACTGATAAGCAAATAATCACTTGAGTGTGTGAGCAGAGACATAAGACTTAAGAAGGGTTCATTACCCTTTATTTCGCAAAATAAGGGTTAACACAGTTGACTCCTATCTCAGAGCGTACAGCAAAGCCTCCACTTGGGCTTGAACTTAAAGTAATAAGAATTAAAACTTAACTAAAAAGATATAGCCCAGGATTCTAAGTAGTTGGCCCCTAAATCTCAATTAAGTAGGCGAAGCTGTCAAGGGCCGGAAGTACGGCCGAGCGTAGTAATAGCTTAGAAAGAAACATAGCCCAAAGGCAAACGTGCACTAGTCAGAAACTCTGGCTCTCTAACGAAGTCAGTGAAACATCGACTTAAATACTACTCTTACTCATTTGCATTAAATGTGTTTCTGAAAATACATTCTGGTAGGAAATTGTAAGCTGAAATTTAGGAGAGACAGGAACGTGTGACAAACTTAAAGTAACTGTTATAAACTTAGGATAAACCTTACAAGATTGTTTATAGAGGTGAAAACTGACCACCAACATCTTTTCCCAGATATACTACATTAAGTTCATCCCTGGGAGATATGCTGGTTAGTCCTTTTGAATTATTCCCACACCAAACAGGATATTGTTCACACGCTGATAATCAGACTTGCAATTACTATCTACAAAAATAAATTCATATCCAACTACTGCAGCATAAAGAATGAAAAAAACATAACAGGATTTAGGAAGTTACTGTTCCATTTCTGATGATGTACAGGTCAGCACATTCTGTAAGAAATACAGACCTATACCCTCATTCTGCACCTTCCAAAATGGTATACTTACATGCACAAATAAAAGATTATTATAAATATTCTGTTTCGTCCAAATGATGAATCACCCATCTTCAAAAGGCAAAGTAAAGAACTACTTCTCTATGAGAATAATACAATTTTATTTAATATTATTTTGCACTGACCTGCCCTTGTTTACCTGTGTTCAGTTTAGAGTTGGATGATCTGCTTCAGAACTAATTCAAAGAACCAATCCACTTTAGTGAATGAATTTACTATGATTCCAGAAAACAGAGAAGTAGCTCTTTTACATTACATGAACATCTTTTGTTGGAAGTGTGGCAGGATAGATACCTGCTATTTGTTCACAAGTTTATTCATTTCACTAAGTAAGCAAATGCCTAATTGGTAAAAAAAGAAAAAAAAAAAAAGGAGAAAGAAGTTAGAAGTTAGAAGTATACCAACTTCCCATTTTATGGAAGAAAAGAGTGTTTATCCTCCTATGTTAAAAGTGAGTTTAATTTTTATCATTTCGTAACTTTCTGAAAATTTTTTATTCTAGAATTTTATTGTTAGTTCTGTGTAGAAAGGACATTTTAAGGAATCTCAAAATTGCAGTATTGCAGGTGAAAGAAACCAGTACAAGGAGTGAATTCAAGTAATTTGATAGAGTAAATTTTTCTGGTCCCACGGCTCCCTCAATTCTTTTTGCTCCTCGTTCCAACCTTGCTAACCAGTCCCAATTTCATTACTCATTCGATTCTTACCACTCTTTGCTCCATCCTTGCTAACTGCTCTTGATTAACCCTTCTTCTGGATCATTTTTATCAAGGCTACTGACAGTGAGTGGCGAGTCATAAAAAAGAACTGATTCATTTTATTGAGTGAATGGTTCTGATCTAATGTCATAAAAGAGCAGATTTGCCTCTCTCTAGTTGAGTTTGTAACCAGTACTGAGATGTATTGTGAAAGAAATACATACCATAAGTATGCTAGCATGCAGGACAATATTATGGAGTTGGTTTTAAGCAATTTGAGTTTATGTCGTTAATTCCACTAAACCAGTAAGTACTGCAGATGAATGGTAGTCATAGTCATCCTGGCTATCAGTGATAAAAATAAAACCTCACTGCTTGATGTTGCAGCTTACAACCTTATCCAGGCTTTTCCTTTACATTTTCAATCCTCCAAAACACAACCACATAGTACTGAAATCACACTTTGACACATCCCTTTGATTTTAACCTGCTTCAAACAATTAACAGCCCTCACATTGGCATTATATTCAGCCTCCCAACTCCTCCCCCAAAAAAGCATATCCTTTCTCCTCTCATTTTCTTGATTTGCTGATGAAAAGACAATAACAAAGAGGAAAAAAAATAACATTCTAATGTTTTTCCTTCAGCCCACTGTTTATATATATAGTTTACTTCACTATTTTGTATATCCTAATTAAAACTCACACCTACACCAGCCTACATCAAAGTATCAAAATCATACTATTCTACATCTCTTTTGAGTAATATAATGCTCTACATCTTTTTTGAGCAATGTAATATTTAAAATGTTTTCATCTATTTCTCCATTATCAAGAAGCACTCTATGAATTCTCAGAAGGGAAAAAAAATGACATATATGCCATTTTTTTACAACACAGTATGGTTTAAATAATGGTCTGCTGAGAAATTCAGCAAAACATTTTAAATTGCAATTAAGATACAATAACATGCCAAACAAATATTAATTTAGAAGTCAAACAACAAAAATCAGCATTACATTTTCAAATTTTCACAGGACTAGTCTCGATGGTTTTACCGAACCATCATCCGCAGCTGCAAAAGCGCAAATGAACGAGATAAGATATAATGATTAGATAAGATAAGATAAGAAAGCCTGGACAGGAGACAAACTACTGACGACATCTGTTGATGAAACCAGAATTAGGGTCATTAAGTAGAACAGAAAGATTTTTTTGAATGTGAAATGTCTCTAGAAAATCCAGTTCATCAATGGAAGATGTTTTTTGAAGAATTTTGGCAGCAGAAAAATTGAAAGTGTGATTTTCGGACCAACAATATTGGGCAACAGAAGAGTTCTGTGTTTCCTTTTTTTTAACATATGCCTCATGTTCCTTAACGCAAAATTTTTACATTGGCCAAACTAAGAGAGCCTTAAGAAATATGCCAAATTTCAAAATGCGCCAATACATAAATTCACATATATCTTTGGAAATTTTGAATAAAAAGCTCTAATTTCTTACAGGTATGCTTAGAACTTTGACTTTAAGATGATCGTAAAAATTTATAGGTTATAATTCAAATTTTTTTTTGAAAATTTTTTGAAAATTATTTAAAAATACAAATTTAAAAAATTGTGATGAACCTAAATTTCAAACTGTATAAGAAGGAATCAAATAAGTTTCATAAAAAAAGAAATATTAATAAATACATAAAAAATTGAATTAACATTGAGGAGCTAAAATTTTGAGAGCTAATTTTTTAAAAACTACTCGTGCAATTTTTACAAAACTTATAGTTTGGCATAATTTGAATTGTAGAATCAAAATATGGAAAAAAATCGGCATGCCATTTCAGAAAAAGTCTGATTTTGTGTCAAAATACCTATATTAGAATGCTATATATAAATCTAATACATATCCTATGTCACCCTTTCAAGACATTTAAAACGCAATTTGAATTTCGTCAATCGGCTCAGTAGAACTTAATTTTTTTTTTTTTTTTTTTTTTTGTGCAGTGTACATGTTCTTTCACATACTGAGCAAAAGCCTGCATATTTAAGAGTGTGGGGAATAAGGGAAGGAGAGATGGCATAAAGTTGGAAATTCATTTAAAACATCTTACAAAAAAGCTCTTGAAAAGTTAACTATGATAAAGAAGCACTTATGATCAGTTATGAATCTTGCACATTAGACAGTATCAAAATGTTTTTATCTAGATGAAAGTTACAAAACATAAGATCTTATTGCTGATTGTTTACAAGTAGCACAATCAATTTAAAAATTGTTTCAAATGATTTTAAATGATGTAAAATTAATTGTTGAGTCACTCTTAATATAAGTGCAAGTTCCACCTGCCTTTGGCACAAATCTTCATCCAATAATGTTTCCAATTTCGTGTCTTTGTACTCTTTCATCCTTCTGCTCTGTTTTTTGTCTTCACTGTCAATTTCATCATTCTGAACTTTTGAAACCATTCTTGACAACTTTTCTCACTTAAGGCAGCCTCACCATACACTTCTACAAACAATCGCTGTGCTCAGCTGCAGATTTCTTCAAATTAAAGAAGTAAATGAAAAATTTCTATACCTGACATTCATTCGAGTCAAAACCTGACATTTTTGCATGAAAAAATTATATGATGTTGATATAATATTGTTAATATTTCAAGGCTACATTGTTAGCAGATGTCCAACCTTACTGGTGGTATCATTTTTTTTTTTCAAATGATGGAGTGTACTCCCAATACAAATTATTTAAACTGAGAACTTTTGAAACATAATACCAGTACTTCATCATAAAGCCTCTGGAATGGAGGAACTTCTATAACAAGAATGTTAAATCTTGATATTTTTTTGGGGGGAAGGGGGGTTGATTTTTGAGAATTTCACGCTTTGGCCTTAAATGCATATTCCACAGCTGTCAGCTCTCCTGATCTCCTAGTTTTTAAGTTTTAACTTTGACTAACATAAATACTTTAAGTAATAAACGAAATTCACTGAATTAATTAAAGTTAAATTGTGTAAAACCCAACTCTTCATCCCTGTGATTCTCAGCAAAATATTTCTATTACAATTTATTTTACCTATATTGTCTTAATTCACCATACACACAAACAGACTCTGTAGAACTTTTTTATGAATATTCAACCAATGTTTAATCAGTTAACATTTGTATTTAATTTTGTTTCACATGAATACATGGTACATTCCTAAGTTCATTTACACAATAATACATACATTAATTATATTTTTATGATAGTTAAAAGCACTTAGATAAATAAAAGCTCTCCTTCCTTATTCACGATTTTCTCAGTATGAAAGAGTAAAAAAATTATAAAATCAAATTAGCCAAAGTACATAAAATTTATAATATCTAATTAAATATTATATTTTACATCAGAATCATATTTTAAATAGTTAGTACCTGAATGCTGAATGTGCAGTGCACAAATCTCTTGGTTTTTCATATTTCAAGCTCAGCAGCTTTAATATTAAGGTCTTCCATAACTGTGCAAAGTTTGAGTGAAATTAATGAGAGAAGGTTATAGGAAGTTGTAAGAGCTCCCATTTTAAGAAGGAAATGATTTTTTCAGAAATACATGCAATACAAAATTGGTTAAAATAACTGCATAGAAATAATAATATTTTCCAATTTCCATATCACAAAAATTTACATAAGTTCACTTAGTAAAAAAAATTTTTTTTACCTGATCCCAAAAGTCTAACTGAATTAGAAGTGTTATTAGAATTTTTTCAATAAGCATTAGAGCTATGTATACAGCACACTGAGAGAGCCATGCATTTACATATGGAGGCTTGCCTGAAACAGTTTAAAGAAATTTAGAACTAAATTTAATTGTTGCAAAAGTATTTTACTGGAACAGAATACAATATACAGCAAAAATTTTACATTACAATATTATTAAAAGAAGTCAATAAGAGAGTGAAATCTCCCTTTTATGTTAATAAAAAATTTTATTCTTCACATTCCTCTCCTCAAAAAGGTACTATTTATATGATGAAACACTGTTTTCAAATTATGATACTTGCACATTAAACAGAGTATAAACTATTCAAAAACTGTCTATTGATTGCCAAGTTTTATAGAACAAACTCAAGATGAACTATACTCTAATATTAAATGATTATCAACAAAAACCTTTGCATCTGATAAAAATTTCAGTTACAGTTCTGATTCCTCAATTTACAATGATACTCATGCATTCTTTTTGTTGATGTATTTGTCTGCAACCAGTTGAAAATGTTTTACAAAATCTCCTTCAGCATTTAAACAATCTAATGACTTCTAATTGAGTGACACTGCTTTCATACCTGCAAATATGAAGCAGTAACATTATTTTATTGTGTATGAAAGTTCCATCCATTTTTTAGTCAAAAAAAGTAAAGAATGTGAAACATACGGTATGAATGATTTCATATTAGTATCATCATTAAATAATGATCACTTGCCATCTGTTTGGAGAAGTTGATAAAACTCCTCTGTTTCAGGTACCAATAATTCTTTAATTATCATATACATGCCTTCCACATCATTGAAAACATTCTGTAATGGAACTAAAAAATTCCGTTCTGTAACAGTCATAAAAATAGGTAAACTATAGCTACAAAATTGGGAGAACATGCTGAATGGGTAAGTATTTCCAAACAAAGTGTTGCAGTTTTTCATAACTGATTCAAGGAAAATGAGATCTAGCATTATCATTATAAAAAATAATGCCTTTGTGATTGATAAGCACTGGCACCTTAAATGACAATTCTTCTTTTGTTTCAGCTGCCAGCAATAGAGGTTAGCATTTATTGTTTGTTTAGTTTTGAACACTTCTAACTTTTCAGCAACAAAAACAACAGACGTTCTTGAATATTGGATGACTTCTTGATAGTAGGCAGAGGTCATAGCAGAAGAAAATTTGTCAACTAGGCAGAAGAATAAATAATTTCAGTGGCTAAAATACAGGGACTCATAAATTATAGAAAGAGATATAACAACATTCCAGGAATAAAAGTGGGAGGGGGAAAAGCACAAAAAATTGTTCAACACTTCAAGTACATAGGTATTATTACAGGTGACAGATTCATGAGGCATCAGTACATTTCTTGCATCAAGCAAAGACTACACAAACTGTCATATTGTCTTCTCAGAATAACAGATGCCAAATGAGTGGTTTTCTCATAAATGCTAAAGATCTGTTAGTCTATAGTTGCAGAAAAAGTGTCATTGCATGGGGGTTCCATATGAATATGAACATGACAAACCTATTTAGATCAACACTAGCCATTTTTTTATTGAGTACCCACTGGAGAAAAATGAAATTTTCCACTAGTGCCCTGAATGTGCTGCTCCTATCTTCATCTTGTGATACAAAGAGAATGTGCAGTGATTTGGATATAGAGATTAAAACAAAACACTATGGAACTGTTACTATTATACCCTAGCACTCAGGGGAATTTAACATTAGAGTTGAGCTCAAACCACTGGCTGTACTTAACATCATGCTTTGGTTACAGAGGACAAGGTACATGCAGCAGATTCTGTAAAATATTAGGGACCAATGTAATACAGACCTGGTCATGAAGGCTAAGTTTCAATAACTCAATGTTTCAAGCTGGGCCGGTTGCTCTCACAGCGGCAGTATAATTTTGCATTCAAACAGATTAACCCTTAACAATATGTAGCAGTTCAGCCTGCAGCCTGATGGCCATCTAGGGTCACTGATACAAAATCCAAATACTAACAGAGATTCACAGACTACTGCTCTCCCTGTCTGAGGTCCATGAGGCTGAAACTCCAGGTGTTTGTGCACATACTGGAATTTTCAGCAATGAAAGAGTCAATGAAACGGCAAAGCAAGCAGCTTCATACTCAAACATTAGAAACCCTTTTTCATATAACTTTCAAGCTTTCTTAGGAAGGCAGCAAGAAATTGTCATCTTATGCAACAATAAAATAAAGTTTCAAAATGTAGAAAAGTACATTAAGTTAAATACATTCCTAGTAGTATTTTTTATTTATATTTTATTCCTTTTTAGTAGCACAAAGCTCAAAGTGAAACATCAGAGTTAACCCAATTTCTCCCATACTCAAGATACTAAAACTGTTTTGGTGTTTGTGATAATAATCAGTGCACATGCACAGCAGGTGACTTTGATCACTATATCCTCGACTGCCAGAAGGACATTATCTTCAGAAACCAATTCATGAAAACTGCCATCTATATGCTAAAAATGCTTTTGGTATACCATTAATCCTGAGTGGCACAGCTTTTTGGATCTGCTCAAAAAGATCTGCATTTAATGCCTTCTACTAGCTAAACTTTTATAATTACTTACTTTACATTCTGCTTTCATAAACTTCCATTCATTAAGATGAGATTTACATTATTAGAAAGCAAAATATTTTAAATTATATCTAATACACACCAAGCGAAAAAAAAAGACTCATGATTCAATAAAAGTAGTCATGCCACTCAGGGGGTTAAGCATATTAAAGAATGTACTACATTTCACTTTTGATTTCAAACAATTTGAAAAACTATGGTACATTTCCTGATGAAGTGCCATAGATGCATGTCATGCTGTCAGTTGAATTTTCCTGTATTTACATACTAAAATTGATATTCTCAATTTGCATATATTTTCCTTCATCATCAGTGTTGTTCATATACAGCTAGATACTAAATACATTGATATTTTTATTTATGTATTGCATATTGAAAGTTTCGGCACTGGCATGCATATACATCAATTTATGTCAATGCAGAATCCATGATGTATCTATGCCCTGATATTTATAGTTCTAATTTAGATTTGTAACTTATGTGTTATCATTTTCACATTTGAATGTATGGATTAATAGCTATGCTGCAGCAATATCACAGCATTTTCAGTGCTTATATCAGTACATATTTGTAGTACGCACATCAACATTTATAATAAATAATAAATAATTATACATGATAATATAAATAAATAATTATACATGTACACAAGTATCCGTATAATTATTTTTAAAGTTGTCTACATCAATATATTTACTTGGGCTAGTTTATGCATTTTAATCATGCTTGTGTAATACATGTATTTAAGTACAAATTCGGTATCTGTATACTCCTATTATAAGTGTCTGCATCAACGAACTTCTAATTTGGACAAGTTTATCCATTTTCATAGTGTTTGTGCATATACATGTATTTATGTAAAACTTTATAGTGTCTGTGACAAATTTGTTTAGTATGGAGCAGAATTCTTCACATCCAGTTTGCATGTAGTAATAACATTAGTAGCAGTGATACAGCAACATTAATTTTACAATTAGTTCATGGTTTCCATTCCCTCCCTCAAAATTTTATTTACTGATCAAGTTTACCAGTCAGGATTTGATTTTTCCAAATGTTTATTCTTGCAAAGCCATGACTTAAGGTGATTAAATAGCAGTTATAATAGTTGACAGAATTTTCACAGGTTGATGAGCACCCATCCTAAGTGGACTGGCTGCCCTACTGGAGGAGGAAAAGAAAGTAGAATATTCTGTTGATAATCTGTTGTTTTTCTTTATTATATGCTTAATAAAACTTTTTCAGGATGTCCTCTTTCTCATGAAGTTGATATCACAGCTTTTGTGTTTCAGCCCACAGTCCTCTGACACTTATTTTTAAGACATTGTTTCCATTTCTCATCTCTCTCACTATTTATACCAAAAATACTCTGCTTTTGCAATGAGAGAGAAAAGTAATATAGGTGCTTTATTCTCCTCTCCCTGCTTAAGAGAAAGTTAGTGTAATTGAATTTTATGATGGACCCAAGAGCTTGCATCCATCTTTTGATTGTGTCTTGTATGTTGACAATGTTTCTGTAAATTTATGGACAGCTGTAAGTCAGACATTAGGTATGACATGGTTCAAAACTTAAAAACTAGTTATGAACATCCAGTATCCTTATACAGTTGATCTTATCCAAGACTGATATTGACACCTTATGTCTTTATTTCAGAATTACTGAAGACATTAGTGTAGTTGTGACTGCTGCACTCCCCTTTATTACAGTTGTAAAAGAGTGATGAGCTAATTTTCTTTGGCTATTTTAAATCATAAAATGCACAAGTTATTCTGACAAACTTGGTGCTCTACTGCTTCATGCTTTATTAGACAGATTCCAGTTATCCCAACAGTTTCTGTGACAAATCATAAAGAACCACAACTTACATCTTTATTAAATTGCGTTTGCTTATCATTTAACTATTCTGTAATAGTTATAATTTCTAAAACAACCTTAATAGAATATTTAACATTATTTTAGGGCAACATAAAACTACATGATTTGAGCTTTTATTTTAACTTACTTTTCTAATAACTTCAAATATAGCGCAATAATTTTTATCATGTTTTGATTCATCAAAGGATGAACCTTCAAAACATTACCATCATTTGTTAGAAATCAAAAATCATTCATTAAATGATACTTTATTAACATTTACATTTTTATTTGTGAAGGTAACTAACCAAAGTGTTTTTATATTTTTATATCTTTACAAAAAATTAACGGTAAATTTTTTTAAAGTGTTACACTGCAATTTTACATTATCAATACATAATACAACATAATCTCTAAGCCTTTCTCTTAGAAATGCATGTCAGTTTCAGAGGTAATTATCTTGAGAAAATTATCACCATAAGATACTCATATATTCCTTGCCAGCTTTTATTTTACATTAGCATTCCCACATCCATCTTCAACGACTTCCATGTGAAACTGCAGATAACAGCGAACACTGAGCAGAATAGAATACTCATGTAACATAAATAAATTTGATAAAGTTTCATTGATAAATTTAGCCCAGAAAGACATTATTAATGCTAATAAAATTAAATTCTATATCATATATTACTTCCTATACTACATTGTTCAAAACAATAATGGCAAATTTACTCTTCATTACTGTTTATGCAAGGAATGCTGTGTGAGAGTTGATCTATAACTTTGTAATTTTCACCAATACCTTGCTAATTCATGGTTAAGTCAGCTTTATTGTTTTTTGTACTGGTGTAGTATGGTTTACCCTTAATTGGAGCTACAGAGCTCATGCTTGTTTTAAGTTACTGATGGCTATAGTGCTATCTTTATTTTGATTTTTTTATCTTTATTTAGAATAAGTACGATGATTTAAGTTGTACATGTTTCAAATTAGAAATAAACTATTTTTATGATTATTGGCAGATTTGCTTTTAAGTTCTACCACTAACAGTCTTTCTCTCCCTTGGATGTATAAAGATTGAAAATTTAAATTTATTTGAAAAAGACAAAAAATTTTAAGATATACAGTTTCTATACAATACAATATAATGAACTGTTTCAAGAAATGCCAGAAATAAAAATAGCAGCTTATGGTAAAGTATAATGAATTACTTTAAATGATAACAGGAACCTTTAGAAACCTTTCTTTTTCCAACAAAGTCATAAAAATAATTTTATCCCTGCACATTTTACAGTGAAAACCATTGTACGTGCCTATTCATAACACACAATAAGGAAATTTCACTGTGGGAAATGAAAATAAGGGCACCAGTTTACAGAAGACATCAATTAAGTTTCTCATACAAAACCATTACGCATACCTACACATAACACACCATAAGCAAATTTCACTGTGGGAAATGGAAATTAAGGGACCACCAACTTCTAGAAGACATCAATTAAGTTCTTCATGCATGCAACAGAAGTAAAACATTAAAATATTGTATTGAATCTTTAAGCATGCTGATAAAACTTATGTCTTGATGTCAAAATATATGATATATAAATATATGATGATATATGAATGCTGAACTTACTTATTTTTTGAAAGAAAAAAAAAGTAGACTGTTTATTTCAGTTTATATTAGTTTTACTATGCTAAGTTTTGGGCTTATTATTTCCATTAAGATGGACTTTTTTTAAAGAAAACTTTTCAATAATTTTTTTTTTCCTCATCTAAAAATCACATATGCACTTCTAATCTTTCATTGTAACCCATATTAAAAATTGTAAGAACCAGACAAGAAATAATTATTTAACTATGAACATTCTGACAAAGGTTCAATAAAGATCACTTTCAAAAATACTTCTTCAACCCACTTATGCAAAAATCTGCAATGTGCTTTAACACGAACTACATCTGAAAGTTTAATAAATAGTTATCAGTTAGAAATAAATGCTGAAGAAATGACTATGGAGTTGTGAAGCTTATGAGATTTCCTTTTGGAAATGGAAAAAGACCATTAAAAGAAGTTGCTTTTCATCTACCTTTTACAAGATCTTACAAGTATCATTAATTTGATTTTTCCCTTTCCCACTAAGCAAAATTTTGTTATTAATACTATCTAAGCACAATAGCGAGAGCAGTTTAGCTGAAGGCCAAGATGGGTCAGTTTAATTGAAGAGGTGTGTGGGTGAAAAGCGCGGGTATTTTTTCCTCTTGGAGGTCGAAGGGGTGTGGGTAAAAAAGGCGGATATTTTTTCCTCTTGAAGGTCACGGGTCATTTAGTGTTTTTTCTACAATCGTTGAGCATCGTTATTACTGACCTTCTTTTACTTTCAAATCTTCATTTTGACTATGAATTCTAGTATTCCAGGAAGCTCTAGAAATAAGCCTTTCCACAGCAATTTTAAGCAGTTAGTATACAATGTGATTAAAGTTTGTGATGAAGAATCACAATTAGGAAGACTTGACTAGCTTAGTTACACAGCCAACACGTAGAGCAAGTAAGATGACTGGTGTTTCTATTGCCAGCATAAACAGAATACGGAAAGAATCTGAAAGTAAAGAAAATATGAAATTCTCTTCCCCTAAAAAAAGAAAAAAGAGAGAAACTGTTGTAAGTACAGGCTTAGATACCTTTGATTTGGATATTCTAAGACAAGCAGTTCAAGACTTTTATGTCAAAGAAAAGAAAGTACCAATTGTAGTCAAACTGCTTCCTGTATTAAAAGAAACAATCAATTTTCCTTGGCAAAGAGAGACACTTAGAAAAATTCTCCGAGAAATTGGTTTCATCTGGATAAAGACCCAGAATAAAAGAAGCGTTTTATTAGAAACACCTGACATTGTTTTGTCAAGAACAATGCACCTGAGGAATATTAAACGTTACAGAGAAGAATCCTGTCCCCTAATTTACATAGATGGAAAGCAATTTAACATTTGGAAAATGCTGGCAATCAAATGAAATCAGTGGGATTTTAGAAACAGGAAATGCCTCTCGCCACATAATAATTTTATGTGTTGGTGGTGAGATGGGTTTCATTCCCAATTCTAGCTTAATTTATAAGGCAAACTCTACAACTGGCGATTACCATGGTCAAATGAATTCTTCAATTTTTGAAAAATGGGCATACGAAAAGTTAATTTCTAACCTACCACCAAATTCTGTTATAATTATTGATAATGCAACTTATCATTCAGTACAGCTCAATAAAGCCCCCCCCCATGCCTCTAAAAAAAGGAAGATATAATGCAGCAGCTGACAAAAAAAAAAAAACATTTCTTTTTGTCCAATTTTACGAAAAGTGGAGTTGTTGAATTTAGTGAAACAAAATGGTCCAAAAGTCAAAACTTTTAAATTTGATTACATAATACAAGAAAAAGGCCATACAGTTCTGCGGCTCCCACCTTATCACTGTGATATAAACGCCATAGAGTATGTATGGGCTGAAATAAAAAATTATGTTCAAAGTCAGAATACGACTGCAGATATAAGCAAGTCCAATTTATTACGTGTCACAAACGAGGCTATTGAAGGTGTTTCGGTGAACAATTGGAAGAAGTATTGTAATCATGTAAAGAATTGAGAAAATAGAATAAGGATAGTCAGAATAATCTTCTTTAAAAGCTGAAAATGGTCGAGCAGATGAAGAGGATAGTGTTATGATTAAATGATGTTTGACAGCTGAGTATTTTTGATGTAACTTTAATGCTACTTCCCATCACTAGATCGCAAGTCATTATTTCTTCCTTTGAGCTTTCCATCATACTTCTCCTAGAAGCTACATTGTTGAATCTACTCCAGTTTCTTCTTCCTCTGCATACGAATTGTTCAAGTTTTAAAATTCATCAACCGCTAGCTTTTTCTGATTATGTACACCGATGAGCCAAAATATTATAATCATCTCCACATTTTTCAATGAACTCATCTTGATGATGCGGAAGGCACATGATTTAGTGTGAATGGTATTTAACTTCTGCTGGAAAAGGTAAGGAATCATTCTTCCACTTACTTTTACGAGTAATGGAAAGGTTACTGATCTAAGCAAATTCGAGAAAGGGCACACTGCAATGGCCCAAAGACTCAGAGCGAGTATCTCTGAAACTGTATGATTGGTAGGTAATTTACAATCTGCCATTGTTAGTATTTATCCAAGGAGGATAAATGAGATGAAACCAGCAATAGATGCCAAGGCCCATGCATCATCAAAGAAAAAGGATGTTGGAGACCGTCCCGCTTGGTACAGCTAAATCGGTGCCAGACAGTGGCTCAGCTGACAACCCAATACAATGGAAGTCCAAGTGCAAGTGTTTTGGAACACACAGTTCAGTGAACACTGTTGAATATGAGATTGCGCAGTAGACATTCTACTTGTGTGCCTCTGTTGACCAGGTGTCATTGTCAATTACGCCTACAGTGGATCTAGAAACATTTGAGACTAGACGATGGATACGGAGAAAAGAATTGCCTGGTTGAATGACACATGACATCTCATTCATTAGAACGATGGTCGTATCAGAGTACGCCGTCTTCGAGGTAAACAGTTGCTCACCCTGTACAGCAGATCATACACAGGCTGGTGGTGGTTGCAGTATGCTTTGGAGGACATTTTGATGGGCAGCTCTGAGACCCTTAGTTGTGGTAGAACAGACCATGAAAGCTGCCGACTATCTGAACATAACTACGGATCAGTTGTAACCTTGCATGGTGTCTGTCTTCAAAACTGGGAATGTTCTACTGGAATATGCCCCATGTCACAAGGCTCGAATTGTGTTGGGGTGGTTCGAGGAGCATAAGGATGAATTCCAATTAATGTCCTGGCCACCTAACTCGCCAGATCTTAAGCCGATAGAGCACATTCTGGATGTCATGGAGCAGCAGCTCACAACTCAAACACCATGCCTAGACATTACGTACAACCTGTCTCCAGTCATCTACCAAGAACTTGTGGCATCCAAAGTGAGTTGCAGCTGTTTTGCAGGCCAAAAGTTGCCCAAACGTGACTGAGTAGGTGGTTATAATGCTTTGGCTCTTTAATGTATGTAAGATGTTCTGTCACTTCTTTATCCATCATAATGACAAGTATCTCACCACCAACTTTTCTAGTTGTGTCTTATGACTATGTTTATTTTGTCCTTAATCCCAGGATGGCTTTGGAATCAAGGACTTCATTCCACAAATTCTTCTAGCATGCACTAACTGCTTCTGGCTTTAATTCATCTACTTCTGCTCTAATAAAGGTAGCAGAATCAGTGATGGTAAAGGATTTACACCAGTCTGATAGATGAAGGTTACTATCAGCATCAATGGTTGTTTGGATCATTTCAGAGATTAGCGAGTTTATGAATGCTAGTAACATCCTGATTCAGTAGCTGCAGCAATGAGATTGTATTTGGTGACAAAAATTTCACTTGAATATTCTCATATGCTATGCTAATGGACTGAAATGTTTAATGTCTATAAAGCTTTTAAACCAACCCTTCCCTTTCAAGCATTTTTCCATTTCTGAAATGAAACATTATAGGAAGCCTTTCAGCGAACAACAGCACAACCATGATTCATGCCTATCAATTATGCTGTCAGAAAGAAGGAATTTTTTGTTATTGACAGCAGAAGGATTCTTCCTGATAACGAAATACTTGATCACATATCCAGTGATTGCAACATAGTACCAACGTACTATGTTGCAATCACTGGATATACATTGAAAGAGAGGTACGTCAACCTCTCTTTCAATGTTTTAAATCCCGGATCTCGTTTTACACTTTTGTGAATATACATTCCTTTTGACATTTTCTTCCAAAACAGAACTGCTTCATCACAATTATAATCTTGCCTAGGATCATAATTCCCTTCCTAACTAAATTTTTATAGCTTGATTGGAAATGTAGCAGTTGCTTCCTCATCTGATACAACTTATCCTCTAATTTTATTTTGAATTTAAACCTGTTTTTAAGCCTATGAAACTATTCTGTACCTGTTATAAAAAGCTTGGTTTTCTTTTCCAATCTACCTTTCTTTGATCTACCTAATTGAAAAGGATTGCCAGAACAAATCAGAAAACCAAAATTAGCCATTGCACAGAAAATCACTTATAGAAAAGGAAAAATGTTAGTATTAGCATGGCATGACAAAAGAGTGGTCACAATGTTTAGTACGAAACACTCTTCTATTTCACAAACTGCAAGAAAAAGATCAGAGATGCTTGAAAATTCTGGTGAAAAGGAAATACGCAAACTGACTATCATATTATATTATAATAAGAATATGGGTGCAACAGATGTCCCTACATCTTACTCTTTTATGAAGAAGACTTTGAAATGGTGGTGAAAGTTATTCTTCTCGGGATTGGACACTTCCATTGTGAACTCATACATTTTATCCAATGAATATGCTATGAAGGAAAATATCAAAAAGATGTCACATACAAAATTTAGCGAAAATTTATTGATGGGTCTAATCAAAGAGCTCCTACAAAAAACCCAGCTAATTCTCCACAGATGACATTATCCAACATTTAGATGGGAAGACTCATTTTACTTTTTCTCATAAAAAACACAAGGACTGTATGGTATGTTACAACCGGAAGGCCAAAGGAGGGATCAAAGAAACAACATTCTATCGTGACACTTGTGATAGGAAACCTGGTCTTCATCTAGGAGAATGTTTTAAAAAATATCATACTTATAATTAAAAAATAAATTATAAATCATTAAAGTAAATAAATTGGTTAAATATTTAAATTTATATTTTTTTTACCATCCTACTACTTAATATAATCGAAAAAAATATTTATTGCATACTCTGCACTGTTGTAATACAATCTTTTATTGAGACCCCTTTTTTTTAAATCTATTTTGTAAATGAATTTGGTTAGTTAAAAAAAAAATAAGCAGTGGGCAGGGTTAACATCAAAAGAAATCAAATAGAATGCAGGGGAGAAAAAATTTTAGTTTCCAACAACTTCAAAAGGATCTTACAATGCGATTATTTTTAGAAAGTAAAGGAGAAAATATGGAAACTAAATATTTGGCGAAAGGATATGATACCCTTCCTAAGTTGGAAAATATAGGCCAAAATGGAATTCCAATTTTGTGAACTTTGGAAAGAGAAATTAGCAACTAGTGGAATAAGTGATTTTTTAAACTGAATTGGGAGTATATGACAAGAATGAATATTTTTTCACTTTCATGAGATCTGAAGTTGAAGGATCTCCAGGAATCGAGCAGTATGGTATGGGCCTTCATTTATCAGTTGACTTTATCTATTATAAATGGTAATAAAGAAGATTTATCTTAGATTTTATAAGTTCAATTGCTCCAGCCATCCAGTTCATTTTTTGAAACTGAATCTGATAATACCCTTCCTTGATATTCTTATAATTCTTAATAAGTCTGATCATCAGCATCTCAAGCAAAAAAATGGCTTCTTTCTATTATTATGTATTTCGTGCTCTCAAAGTTTGTTCCTCAGAACTTTTGCATGCTAATGTAATAAATTATTTGAGATTAGTTGCCAATGGCTGAGGTTTGTCAGTTATAAATTTGCATGGATTCCCCTGAAATTCAATTTTCAAGTCATTTTCTTGCTTATCAATAAAATTCGTGGTTATTCCATTTCTAACTTTAATTCTTGGGGACTTTAGAGCATAGTGTCAGTGTGGTTTGAGACATATCAGCTAAACTAATAACAGCATTAATGTTTCATTTCAAGGAATATGAACCTTATGTACAGAAAGGTAAAATTAACAAGTCTTCAATAGGTAATCATAGTTGGACATAATTTTATCTTTGGATCTACAAAAAGTATTCCAAAAACTTCTTCAATTGTTGAACTGAATTTTCTTGAAGCTTTTCACATTCATAGCGATTTATTTCATTATGACTTAAGTCCAATCCAGTTCTTCCAAAAGCTTTTAAAATTATATTAACTTAATTTTTCAGTTTTGGTACTATTTTTGCCGATAGATTGCACTATTATTACTTTACTGCTGTAGGATATAAATATGAGCTTTCCAGTGTTGCAAATCCCTTTGCTCCTGATAAAAAGGGATCTGTAACTGTGTGTCCTTAATCAATGTGTGTCCTTAATAAAATCAATGGAGGTTTTGACTAAATCTACACCAAAAACAAGGTTGCTGCTTTGATAATTTTATATTTCACTTTGGCATGTTTCTCTTCTGTTTTGATTTCTTAGGTGTCAGGTGGGAAAGATGAAATAAAAAAAGCACAATTCTTGGGGAAAATCTGCAACCTGAGACCATACATAAGTTACGAAGAAGACCATTTTTTCACCCCTCTCATTCAGTTACATCTATTAGGAAAGGGTACATTCATGCATATTGTCATGATTACTGTGGAAATAGATTGCTTAGCATGGCTGTTTTTCACATTTAGCCACAGGTTGTACTAGCCATACAATTCTGAACTTCAAAAGACTTCGTAAACTACAGATATAGGCTACTATTGTATGAATAAAGCCTCCATTGATAATTATTAACCTAGCAAAATTTCAAATAAGAATGTTTAAAAAAAAGTTTCATGAATTTAGTTATCCTCACTTGTTCAAAAGCTAATCTAACATAATAATTTTTTCATGTTTCCTTCCATAGACACACTTTTAACAGATATTAACCCTCTTACAATTTAATCTGTGATTTAGATGTATAACATTAAAAGTAACAAAATTTGTTCCCCCAATGATTTTTGCAGGTAAGCAGTTCCCTCTCCTATTTTAAAGCACATCCCACCTTTTCCTTGTTTAATAGCCAATAAAGCATTTTCTACAGTATTTAGAATTTGAGTCACATTTTGGTCAAAAGCAAGGCTTCTTAAACTTTTTTTAATAGCAACTCCTTTTTATCACTGAGATTTTTTTGTGACCCCAGGACCCCATAATATTTACGAAAATTTCGTGGGATCCCATAAGCATTGTGTAAATCTGACACACACAGTGAAACCACCAGTTTTTTCACTTTTACTGTAATATGCTATTGCAGTTTTAGGTCATGAATTTTAATTTCTGATTCTAAGACATAGAACAATGTGAAAATTTTAACTTTGTAACAGACGAAATGACAGCGTAATGGCAAAGCAAGTAAAATTAACGTTTATATTAGAAAAAGAATGCATAGAAATGTTTTCTTTTCTTTTTTTTTTTTTGTGCCTGTATTGTCTTATCTTTATTTATTTTGAGATGCTTTGTGTAAAAATATTTGGTAATTTTAAAATTATTATAATAAGTTAAAGAAATATCAAAACTACTAAAATTTTCAGCGACCCCATGCTGCAGGTTCCATGACCCCCACAGTTTAAGAAACTCTGGTCAAAAGATGACATTATTGTTGCCTAAATTTTCATATTTGCATAGAGTTCAGTAACTGATTTCACAAGTGCTCTTGTTGTTATTTTTTATATTCAGATTATGGTTAGAGAGAAATGTTTAGTGAGTGATAGAACTAATGTTCAGATGATATTTGTGATACTGAATGTGATTTTAGTTACTTAGTTAAAAATAGTGAAACACTGTTATTTCATGGACTTATTGGTGAATTTGAAAACATTGAATAACCATCGAAAATGTTCAACAGTTGTGTAAAATAGGATAGAAAGATAGTTTGCCAGTTGTTGCCTCATTTCTTTTTCTTGATAGTCAAGGAATAAACATGAATCTGAGGAATAATGGAATTATTTCAGGTTATTTTGAACTTTGCAATATGTGGTATACTTAATGGACTTAATGGTAAGACTGAATGATACTCTCAACCCTTTGAGATTACCAACTTGTCATCTTGCAAACCACATACACAACTCAAAACAATAAGGAGATATTGTGAGTTTGGTATGAAATAACCATATAATCAAGGACTGTATTAACAAAAACAAAACAGAAGTAGTTAGAAAGGAAAATTATAATGTTTACAAATTTGGAAATATGGAAATTTTGTCTGCTACTACTACACTAAAATCTATGCATTTTAGATAAGGAGTGAAAAGCGACTTACATCATTACTTTTGTAGGAGGAGATTAGAAATGTTCACAGAAGACTGGGACAATGTCATATGCTTGCAACAGCACAAAATGAGGATCAGTATTTAACACTAACAGCAGGAAGAAACCACACAATGTATGCGACTTTCTTGCAACAGCACTTTCATAAGGCTACTGTTATATATTGATAGGTCGGGCTATTAGGTTGTGCTCAGAGCATCTTGTCTCTGATTTCCATAACAATTTTAGTTTCATGGAAGATTGAAGGTGTTATGCCTAATAATAATGAAGGCGTATGCCTAATAATAATGCTTGTAACCACTATATTATATGTAAATAAATTTATGTGTATAAATAATGAAGTAGCATCATCACTTACCTCTGGATTTAATGCTCTCTGAATGGTAATGGAAATAGTTACAACAGCTACTGTTACCGGAGTTTTGACTCAAACTATTCAAAAGTGACTCCTCCGCCATGTGGATTTGTATGCTGATAGACGTATAGTTTGTGTTTCATTTACACAGGACCACTGCACTACCCACAGCAGAAAGTGGGCACAAGAGTATCTCAGATGGAGATGATATGAGTGGAGCAAGTGCTCTTGAGGGATAAGTCCTGCTTTAGGGTACAGCCTTATCAGATTCTCGTCTGGAGAGGATCTGCTACATGTAATATTCCTACATTTGTGCATGAAAAGGCTCAGGTTGCCAAAGGCAAAATGATGGTCTGTGCTAATATTTCTATCAACGGCAGCACTCACTTACAATTATCAGGAATGGTGCACTTCTAGTTAGTGATACAGGGATGAGATCCTGAGCGATCCTATTGTGAAACAGAAGAGGTTAAAACAAAAAAATTATAACATTATTAAAAAGTACACTGTAGAAATTAGGATGAATTCATTTGCATGAATGATAATGCCAGGCCACATCCTGCTCAGGTAGTGGACAATTTCCTCTTTGATGAAGGAACCCTTTGAATGGCTTGGCCAGCATGTTCAGCAGATATGAAACCGATAGAACATGTTTGGGGCATTCTGGGGAGAATGGTTGCAAATTACTTATCACTCCCAGAAACAATTATGCAATTTCAAAGCTCTCTTCTAAAGGAATAGGAAAGAATATTCCAGTCCCTCATTGATAACTTCATTGATCCATGCCTTGTAGTTCTGTGACATAGCTTTTGGTCAGGGGAAATCAAACCCTTATTGAAACTCATTTGTATCCAAGAAAGCACATTTTTTTGTTTGCTTGTATAATATGTTTACTGACACGTCATCAATAAAATTTAATTACTTCTTGTTCGTTGCTTCTTTTTCTTTTCTCATAACTTACAACATCTATACATCATGTACTAGTCACCAAAACATTTCCTCATTTGCAGTTTATTTCCAAAATCATAATAATTGTTTTGAGAAGTGTGTCTATTAATTGCACACAGACACATGCAACAAAAAGAAAAAAAAAAAAAAAAAAAAAAAAAAAACTCGGGGACACAACGAAACATGAATTAGGTACAAAGAATGTGAAGCAGGACTTTGCCCCTGCTTCATATTCTTTCTGCATGCCTTGTTTTCTATTTTACTATATTAAATTTAATTTCTATTGTAATTCATGTAAACATTGAATATTTTCATTAGTATACACATTTTGCATTTGTATTCTACTAAAATCATAGTTTAATTAAGATTTATGTTCAGATTTTTTATTTATTTTATATTATTCTAAAAACTGATTTTTATGAAAGCTTGTTCTAAAGCATGGAACCTATAAATACCTTGGTTACAAAAATGTGCTACATACTTTACTCTCAAATAAAATAAATTTGAAATATGCAACAAAAATATAAGCAATTTTCAAAGCAGTTTAAATAAGGGAGAAAAAAAACATGGAGCATTCAGAGGGTTAAATTCAAATTCCTACCTTCGAGATGCAATAGACTTTCTAAATATTTCTTTGACATCTTAACAACTTTTTAAAATGTACAGATGCAAAACGTTTGTGTTTTTGCATTATGATGGCCACTGTGAAAGAAAACTGTCAGCTCTGCAATAAACTGGCAAAGCTGATCACCGACAGAAAACAGATCTTGAGTAAGGCCTCACATAAATGACATAACTATTCCAGTCAGCAGCTGTTGCACATATTTTTAAATACTTCTTACATCCTTTCACAGATGGGGTTCTTCTGCACCACAATGCTTTTATAAATGATTGTCAAGAGTCATAGAAACAATTTTAAACATGAGTGTTTTCTTTTTGCAACTTTCAGCATTGGATCTCCAAATACTTTCATCATTGTCATATAGGTACATTTTATGATCGTTTCTACCATGGAGGTAAGAAAGGAAGGAGGAGCCAAGCCCACAATGTGAGTGAAGCACTGTTCTGAGGCTTTGGTCCCTAGATGGGGTGTTTTTTGTTTACATTCAGAACCTCCTTTGACAGCGCTCTGATAGTATTTCGACATATGACAGATCCATACAAATCGAAAAATGAGACACTTCTGCATAAAAGAAACATTCATTGTGTGATGACTAATAGTAATTTGTATGGTTTAGTGACATTTACTCAAAAATCACATCTTGGTTATTTTTTGATAACTAACAACAGTGATTCTGACCTTGTTTTATAAAATTCTAAGCTGTTGAACTACAAAAATATATAGATTTTAGCAAAAATGCTATGCTTAAAAAATAAAAAATACCTTACGTGCCTTTAAAATTGCATATGTTTTTGATACCCTTGATAGAGTATTCACTACTTTTATTTTATGTTCTAAAGGCACAGTGAATGCACAGAAATAAAACATTTGCACATGCTGAAAATGAAAAATTTGAAAAATGTATGGGTATTTATGCATATGCTTGCAAAAAGCACGTATCTGCCTTTAACAAAGTACGTAAATATTTATGAAATTATTTATAAATGTGTCTAAAATGAAGGATTTATTCATTCACAAACTCCTGTGAAAGTTACTGCGAAGAAATCTAGTTATTAAATGTATCTAAATTTATAATGATTATAAATATTATCTAAATATATAATAATCTTAATGCATAAATTGAAATCCCATTGACAAATACATTTATCAAACTATTTAAGCAAGAATTGTTCATACTGGAAAGCAATCTGTTTGAAGGTATTATAAAGCAAATTCTATGACATGTGTACTTAAGAAAGTAATAAAGATGAGTTTTAGAATATGTATTGTTGAAATTAAGGATAAAAAAAAACCTGATACGTATAGTTAAAAGAATTATTGGCTTACATTTTATAATAACTCAGTTACAAGTTTTAAATAATATTTAAAAAAAAATCCTTTTCTTATTCCCTTTCAGAAATATTCAGAGAAAGTTAAGTACATATTAATGAGCACTAATATTTAACTTATTTCACTATTAAAATAAAAGGTTCTCTAAGTTGAAATGGACTGAACAGATCATTAATCATAAATTGACTTAGATTTTTCGATTCAAAAGATGCCTCAGAAGCTAAAAATCATGTCATATTTGAGAAGTATTTTAGGAAGAAGCTCTATAAATAGAAAAGAAATAGTGCATAATTTTTTAATATTAAGAGTACAATAAACTTTGATCCTAATTTTTGTAATACTTTACCGAATAAAATCGAATTACCTTAGAATTTTTTCCTAATGCAATTAACGAACACTTGTGAAAATATTTCATTCAAATTAAACCGCTCTGAGCAAACTGTTCTGTGAAAAGTATAGCATTTAATTTCGTTCAAAATGAAATGTTGTTTAAAAGTGTATTCTTTTTACATATTTAACACCCCGAAATATTGTAGAAAAAGAAAATATATACATTTATACACATATTTATGACCTAATTATAAAATATTTACGTCCGATCGTATCAAAACCAATTAATCTTAATGGTAAGTCGCAGAATATTTTGGTCACCCTGAAGGGATCGCCAGTGCTTCAAAGCAGCCAGTTACGGCCTCTTCTTCCCACTTCCTACCTCCATGGTTTCTATACATTCTATTATGAGGGAGAATTTTTACCTTGAAAGAAAATTATTTTAGGTTTAGCAGTGTATGACTAGCACATATGAAACAAAAAACCTTTGGAAGCCATATTAACAGCTATTGTAGAAATTATACATCAGAAGGGAACCATATACTATATGCAAGAAATAACTGTTAAGTGAGAAACTATATGCAAGCAATAAATCGATGAATAATTTTGTTACATTTTAGTTCTTTAATATTTCTGTTACTTCGGTACACTTTTTCCATACTTCACAGTTTGTATTTTGCAGTTTTCTTTCATAATGGCTGACATAATGCAAAATTACCAAAAATTCAACATTTTTATAAAGTAATAAAAATTTTTTGATTAAAATGCAAAATTAAGAAGACGTGCTTTAAAAAGCATGCCAAATAGTATTTTCTTAAAGATTAAAAAAAAAATAATTTAACACAATTCAGAAATAAGTGGAAAACTAGTGCATAAGTTCGAATGAAAATAAATGGAAAATTACTCATGTGACTTTTTACAAAATTTGATATTTATGCATAATTTGAAACAAAGAATCAAATTATGCAAAACCATTATATATCATTTCAGGGGAAAAAAAATCTGTGTCAAAAACAAATATTATTGGAATTCAATATATAAACCTCGTAATAATATTTAATATCCAATATATAAACCAGAATTCTGTCTATCACTGATTAAAATCAGAATCCCCCACTTTCTGCACACTGTATATTTAAATTTATTCTTATTGCAAGATATTTTTAATACATTAATATTTTTAGACATTAAAGTATTGAACAATTTCTTTTTTTCTTTAAAATCTTGTGCAGAAAATAACTGAAAAATATTTTGTTCTAAAAGAGCATCTTCTATTTCCTTTCATGCAATCATCTCATTTACTATCAACAGGAAAGCATTCTACAAAAACATGCAGTTGTACTGGATAGGATGAGATGTTCTACATCCTCCTTAATTCTAGAATGCTTTTTACAAAAACATGTAGTTGTACTGGATAGGATGAGATGTTCTACATCCTATTTAACCCTAGAATCCTACCCATTCGTCTCCTGGACGAAGCCCATAGCAAATAACCTTGCTGTTCCTTCCCTAAAACAAAAATCGTGACAAGTGACTCAGTACCTTTATATGATCATGGATGCTACAGATAAGGAGATTCCTTCTTAAGAAAATAGTTTTGCATGTACATTTTTAGAACAATATTCGTCTGGTAGACAGATGGTTAGCTGTAACGTTTCATTTCAGAATCTGACTTAGGTTCATTTTTGTGTTGCCTTGAAGATGTCAAAGAATTTTCACAGAGAAAATTTTTGGGGTAGATCTGAGGCTAAAAATTGGAGAAAGATGATTTTGCTGAGGTTGAAAATCAAGAATTCACAGATAGCAACACAGATGAAAAAGAGGAATTTTTCGTTTGAAAATAAAAATGAAGAAGAAGCAATGCTTATAAAACAAAACCCAGGAAGATGAAAATATTAATTTGAAATACTAATCTAAAAATAAAGATGTTTAAAAAGTTGAAAAATTCCAAAATTTTTTGACTCATGAAAAAAACTTATGATTTAACCCGGTGAAATTCAGCTCAATGATTTAGGAACAGAAGTCATCTGTTCCTAAATCAAGCAACAAAAGTACAGCATCTCCCAATGTTATTCTATTTTTTAAAGAACCAAAGGACTGAGCCATAAAAGCGACTGCAGACACATTGGATCAGATATGCAACAATATGTCATGTAGTAGAAAACTCAATGAAACCCCCCTTTTTTTTCTTCCCTTTTGAAAATATCAGTTTAATGAATGTACATGTTATATATGTGCATAATATAAAATCCGAAAAGGTATTATTGAGAAAAAAGTTCGCAATAAAGCTAAGTGAAGGTGTTCTTGCTCCATGGACGAAGAAGCATTACAACATACCAACTTCACCTCGATCAACAAGAACAATTATAAGGGAACTGCTGAAATTAGATTTGAACATTCAACCTCCTCAACAATCTGACAGTAAGAAAAGAAAAAAAAATGTGCATTTTGCCCGTACAGTTTGGGTGCAATGAAACCCAACTTTTGTCAAACATGTTCCAGAGTAATGTGCAGAGAACAATATGCTAGTATGTGCAAAGACTGCTTCGAGAATAAATAAATGATACTTTCTTGCTAAAGTAAAGTTCCAGGGTCCTGAAATTATTTGCAAATAGTATACTTTTATTTTAATTAACTTTTAAAATAGGTTTTAAACACGCTTACGCACAATTCATCTCGGAGACGAATGATTACCATTCCTGTAAGTTTTTCAAAGGGTAGCATTTCAGGGTTAATAAATAGGGTGTTAACCTTAGTTATCTATCTAGCGTAAAAATATACTCTGTGTACTTACTTATTCAGCAACTGAAAAGTATTCATAAAAAGTTTTCCACTTATTTTAAACAAACACTCAGCTCTTAAAGATTCTTTATAATCTAACTTGCAAAAAATCAAAAAAGAAATGGCGTCAAATCTACTCTGATTGATGTATTTGATTACAAAATGATGCAGCAAGATCAAGCAAATTCAAGGATACAGTTCCACCCCTACAAAATTATTAGTAGTTGTTACAAGGTCTGTGGAGTTGCAATTGGAGTTAGGCAGATTTTTGGGTAAAAGGAATTGGGAGCTGGAGTCGCTAAAAACACATCGTCTCCGACTCCAGTTTTTGTTGGACAGTCTCAATTTGAAATGAAATTACAGTAAATTGGAAAAAAAAAATTAATGGCAAACTAAGTTATTATTTTTATGTATGGACTATATGCATTACTAAATATTTAGTTATTTTCTATTGACATATTAATATGTAAATATAAGGGAGGAGGATGGATGTGATATTTGCCATTATTCATTAAACTGATTCATTTCAGCTAGCATTATTCTAGCATAATTCGCAACAAGAGAAAGGAGCCCATAGTGCAAAATGCATGTTGAGTCAATAAATTTGAAACTCAAAAGTATCTAATATGGTTAAAACAATACAGAAGATGAATGAAGATGAAGAAATTGTTACAATAGATGAAAAAGGACTGCTTTAGATATTGAAACTTCTCAAAATATTCATATGAAGCTTTAGATGATGTTGTTGAAGAGGCATCAAAACTCTGCCAAATCAAGCAAATGTGTTGCACAGTCCACATCTTGCAGCTTGCTGTTGCAGATGGATTAAAGAAACCTCATACTACAAATCTCATTGGTAAATTTAGGCAAGCAGCAAGAACTCCCAAAATTGATGCTATTATTATGAGGCGAGCAGGAAAAGGTGCAATTATTGATCAAGCAACGTGATGGGAAATATTTGATGATAAAGAGGTTGTTAGAATTAAAAACTTTTTAGAAGATATAGATAACCCTAATGTTTCACTAACAGAAAGACTGTGGAATGATCTTGCAGAACTAGAAACTCTTCTTTCTACACCATACACAGCCACACACACACACACACACACAAAAAAAAAAAAAAAAAAAAAAAAAAA